>VMDO01022339.1:0-33689 GCA_007922755.1 Pedetes capensis | reverse complement strand
AATGGGAGAAGGACGTGGCAGTCCACTCCCAAGGCAATCCCAAAACAATCAGCCATTGGAAACACTGTAAGGGTTGATATGATTCAGACACAACTTGACGGCATGTAACAACAATTTTAGTATGAGATAATGGCATTTCTTTTATATATTTTATTGGAAATTTTTAATGTACACTTAATGTGATTCATTCTGATATGCTTTCCATTGTGACATTTCCATTTGTGCATTTTGTTTGACATTACACAGATAAATTCCCCTTTACCCTCTTGTGCACTTCCTCCCCCTGTCCTGCCCCCTCACCAAAGACTTCTTTTCCATTTGTTTATCTTTTTATGGTAATAGTTTTCTATATACCCTTGGGTTCCAATTATGTTAAAGATCGAAACTTTTACTGTAGTGAACTTTCTTTTCAGTGCTATTACATGAATTTTCTAGTCCATCTATATTAATACCATTCTTTGGTATTATTGGTGTTATTATAATTATTTCCAGGACTATTAAAGTGGGGCTGTTCACCCTAAGGTCACCCTCTCCCCCATTCCTCATTCCTCCTTGTTCCTCCTTTCCCCCTTCTCCTCTCCCAGGATTTCCTCCCTTTGCTAGATCTCTCCCTCCTTTTCTGTTCCCCAAATTGTCCATTCTCCAACAAGTTGACTTCAGCTTTTTATTATTATGTTCCGATCTCTGCACAGGATTTTTCCTTATAATTTTGATTGAGCTCCTCTATATGAGTGAGAACATGTGGTATTTCTCTTTCTGAGCTTGTTTGTTCACCTAAAATAATTTTCTCCAATTCCATCCATTTTGCTGCAAATAGCATTATTTCATTTTTTTTATTGCTGAGTGGTATTCCATTGTGTATATGTACCATAGTGTTTTTAATCCATTCTTCTGTTGATGGGCACTACTCCAGGAAATAGTTAACAAGTACCAAGGTACCACTGTACTGTGTCTAGCTGGAATAGGCATTCGCAAATTCCTGGCAAACTAACTGGCCTTCTAGTGAGCCTCTTTACCTCTGTCCTCCCCCACTAACTTATCCTATAGATCCACATCCCAGAAGTGCTATTTTGCTAGTAGCACTTTCCAGTTTCTTCAACCACCTCTTCACTGACTTTGCAAGAAAGTCCAAACCATTCAGTTAGTATCCAAGGCTCTCTTCCTGGCTTTTTCTTAATTCCTGTATTCAGCTGTAGAAAAGCTGATGTATTTTCATGTCTTCAAATGCAGCTCTTGGCTTTCTGCATGTTCATATTCATTCTTGACATTTGTTTCATGGAATGCCATCTAGCTCTAAAATCATCTACTTGAATCTTTTAATGGCCAGTCCTGATGTCAACTCTTTTGAATCCTCTCTAGTATTCAAAATTCATGGATCATTATTGTTTGAATCATTCTTTTTTATATTTAGATCTTGCCTTATCTTATGAATTATACATTTCATCCATCTTACCAAAGTTTAAGAGATATGGACTAGTCCATATATAAATCATCTGTCAGTATTTACTCCAAAATTGTCCATAGGGTTATCAAGATTTCTCTTGGATAAGTGAGAAGAAAAACTTTAGTGGAATTAAAGCCAAGAAATCAAGAGAGGAAATGAGAAGTCATCTACTGAATTAATGGTGAAAATTACATAACAATAAATTAATATAGGTGATAGTATAAGCAAAATGTTTTGCTACCAAAAGTAATAAACACATTAAAGAGCATACCTGAATATGGTTAATTAAATAAAAATACTATCAATATTTTTGTTTTAAAAATTAGTATCATTGAGTACTTCTTTCAGAAGACAATATAAGAAATGGTGAAAAGTACAAATCCATGATTTCTGGTTTAGTTTTAAGCTTGTACAAAAAATTGAAGTGATTTTGTTATATTTTCATGTCATAATATATTAAATTAGGTAAAAGGCTAACATGAGTATAAGAAAGCACATGAATATGAGTTTTCTTCATACCCTTGCCTTATAAGTAAACATGCTTATGTATTTAAATGTTTAATAAATTGTTAATAATCAAAACTCCCAGGTAATTGTTATGAGTTTGGTAATTATTACTCTAAGCATCTACTGTGATTTAAAATGTTTGGTTATATAATTACTAGTTTTGTATAATTTTAGATTTTCCATAAGCCTTGAGTTCAATGCCACATGCTATACATTTTTTGAACATTCACATACTTCACTACTACTGTATCCTATCATGAAAATATTTTTGAAAATGTTTAAAATTCACTCCTTTTTAAGGCTTCATATTCTTTTCCATATTGGTATTAGTTTAAAATAAGAATATTTTCAGAGAAAAGTAAGTTAATATATGTTGTTGTCAGATGCCATTGAGTCAAGTCAGAATCACAGTGACCCTACGTACAACAGAATGAAAGGACATGCTCAAGCTTACAGAAGAGAAGAAGAAATTCTAGCCTTGAGTGGCAACAGTGAAGGATTCTACAGAGAAAATATTAAATGATGCAGGAAAGAGCAAAAGAAGATAGAAGGAATACACACAATCATTATACAAAAAAGTATTGGTGGGTGACCAATCATTTCAAGAGCTTGCATATGAACAGAAATCAAGGATGAAGGATGAAGTGGAAGCTTCCTTGAAGGAATTGGTGAAATACAAGGCCTCAGAATTGATGGAATACCAGTAGACTATTTCAACAAGCAAAAGGTGACACACACACAAACACACACACACACACACACACACACATATATAATCACACACACACATATATATACATATATATATACATATATATATACATATATACATATACATATATATACATATATATATGTGTGTGTGTGTGATTGAATGATTGAATAAATTCTAAAGCAATGCACTCATCTGTAAGTGGCATGAACATTATCATAGATAACTGGTAATATTAATAATTGGTAATATTAATGAATGCTGCACTGTGACAACACAATGTGTCTGCTTTTCACAGGTATTTGCTAGGGAGTTAAGTCTTTACATCATTACCAGTTACCAAGTACTTTGAAAGCTTGGAAAAAGGCTAAATGCCAATTTTCTCCATTGTAATAGCATAAAATTATTTTTCTAACTATCTTAGAATAGTTGTAGAAAAGTTTAAGGAATAGTATTTAAGTTGTTTTAATTGATAGTGAACAAGTATGAGATTGGAAAGAAAAGTTTCTTTGTAGGACAAGAAATAGAAAAATTACATGGTGACATAAATTTTAAAAACTATAAATCAGTGTTTTTGGTGTCATCTGCCATGACCGGCACTATGTCAGTGCTTCTCTGCTATTCACAGGTTTTTCAATGGCTGATTGTTTCCGGAGTGGGCTGCCAGGTTCTCCTCCTGTTTTAGTGGTGCTGGGGATAGAACCAAGGGCCTCACAGTGTACCAAGGAAGCATTCTACCGACTGAGCTAACCTCCAGGTATTTGAAGCTGAGCGTAATGGCATATTCCTATAATCCCAAGAATTCTGAAAGCATAGGCAGGAGAGTTGCAAGTGCCAGGCCTTAGGCAGACTGGGTAACAAAGTGAGACCATGACTCAAAATAAAAAGTAAAAAATGGTCTGGTGTGCAGCTCAGTATTAGAGCACTTGGAAAGAAAGCACAAGGCCCTGAGTTCAATCTCTACTACCGCCAAAACAACAACAACAACAAAAAGGTATACAGGGGTATTTGAGGTATTTGATTACTTTGTCAATAATTTTAAGGAGTAGCTACCACCAGAAAATATGAACAAAATCTACATATGTATGTTGTTGTTGTTGTTAGGTGCCCTCGAGTCAGTATCCGACTCATAGCAACCCTCATAGGGTTTTCAATGGTTGACTATTTTGGGATTGCCTTGGGAGTGGATTGTCAGGCCCTTCTCCCATTTTTGTGGTGCTGGGAATTGAACTCGGGACCTCAGACTACAGTGCAGTGCTCTACCAACTTAGCTAAATCCCAGCCCTACACATAGTGTAGATATATGTAATATATGAAAATGACTCACTGTGTAGGTTCATAGTGAATATCTTTGAAATTTAAACAGGGGGCATCTAATAAATTTTTTTCTTTGTGGTGCTTGAAACCAGGGCTTTGCACCAACTTTGCAAGTGTTCTCTCACTGGTTTGCATCTCGGCCCATTTTTTGTTTAATTTTGAGACAGGATCTCAGTAAGTTATGAAGGCTAACTCTGGCCTTTGAACTTGTGATCTTACTCCCTCAGCCTCCCAAATTACTAGACATCCTAAACCAGGATCCAGAATTGAATTCTAACAAAACTTTTATTCTCTTT
This sequence comes from Pedetes capensis, assembly GCA_007922755.1. Classification (NCBI taxonomy): domain Eukaryota; kingdom Metazoa; phylum Chordata; class Mammalia; order Rodentia; family Pedetidae; genus Pedetes; species Pedetes capensis. The sequence continues at coordinate 29,413 of VMDO01022339.1, read as the reverse complement.
TTTGCACTTTTCCCTTTTTGATTTATTGTTTCTAACTTTGTCACACATTTTATATTCCACAGCTACTTTCCAATGCATTATGAAATGTTTTTGAAACCTGTCATGAACCTCAAATTTATTTTTCTCAGATGAGATGCAGTATTATTGAATCTACATGAAATTTTAAAAAGCCACATCACAGATTTGTAATGTTTTATAGGATTTAGACTTGCTTAGTCTAATTCCCAGTACCGCAAAAATGGGAGAAGGGCCTGGCAATCCACTCCCAAGCCAATCCCGAAACAGCCATTGAAAACTCTATGAGGGTCACTATGAGTCGGATACTGACTCAACGGCACCTAACAACAACAACAAGTCAGAATGACAAGTTTAAATTACATTGGTACTGTTAATACTCAGTATCAATACTGTTAATGTTCAATATCAGAGTTAAGATTCAGAAATCACACCAAAAGCCTGAATAGAGGATGCTTGCTTTCTTTCTTCTCTTTCTTTCTTTCTCTCTCTCTCTCTCTCTCTCTCTCTCTCTCTTTCTTTCTTTCTTTCTTTCTTTCTTTCTTTCTTTCTTTTTTTTTTGAGATAGGCTATTGTTCTGTAGCTCCGGCAGGCCTTAGTCATATGACTCTCCTGCTTCCTCCTCTTGAGGACCAGGTTTACATTCATGTGATCTGGCTTCTGAATAGGGAAATTTTAATGCAGCAAATTATTAGTAACAGAAGATTAATTTTTAAAAGGTTAGAGAACACTAGAGAATACAGCACTAGGAGATACAGGCAACAGTCATTATCCCTAGGGTTAAAGGTGAATAAATAATGAAAAAATCTGTTTTTGAAAGAAAGAGGGGACACACACACAGGAGAGGCTCTGATGATTGTTCACTGGCTGGGGACATGATATGACAAGGAGCTGCAGGTTAGGGTTCATGAGCAAGAACAGTCGCTCTCCATGGTGCTGAAGTAACTCACTGGGGAAATCAAACAGCTGCTAGTGAGAAATGCTGGGAGGGCAGCAAATGAGTGTTACATTATAGGAGAACGCAGAAGAGCACCAGACAGGAAGCGAAGCCCCCTCATGAAGTGTCCCTCTTCTTCCTCTTCTTCTTCCTCTTCTACTGAAGAACCTGATAACGTGGCAGCTGCCAAAAAAAAAAAAAAGTTAAAGCAGGGGTCCCCAGTGGTTCCCATCTGTAACCTGTTAGAAACTGGGCTGCATTAGCAAGCACTGTTCTTTTTCTGTCACTAAATGTTCATCTGTTCACATATGATATGGAAATGGAATCATTCAGTAAGTCCCTTTTGAAATATTTTTGTTTTTTCCACTTGTAATGCCTTTGGGCTCAGGGGCTGGGCAGAGTTCTTAGATATGACAGTTACAGCACAATTTATAAAAGAAAAAAGACAAATTGAACTATGTAAAATTTTTAAAAATTTGTTCCCTGAAAGACTGTATTAATATAATTCTTAAAAGCTAGAGCTGGCATATTCATCCTGCATCCCATGTGCCAAGGGAGCTAGTAATGTGGCCCTGTGAATTCTTCTACCATCAAATGTTTCGTGTTTTATTTTCTTAGTGAACCTCCTTTATTACGTATATGCACTAACTCTAGTATACAATTTAGGTATGTCCCAAGACAATTCAGCCTTACTCAATGTGTCCAAAAGGTTGAAAAACCCTGGTTAAATTTAAACTAGGAAATAACTATACATTAAATGTATGGCAAAAAAATGCATCCAGATAGTTATTTACTTATTTATTTGCTTATTAATATGGGATCTTATTTTGTGGTCTGGAATGCCCTTGATGTCTTAACCTCCTCAATGCTGAGCTTTATGTTGTTGTTGTTAGGCGCCATCAAGTAGTATCTGGCTCATAACGACCCTCATAGGGCTTTCAATGGGTGATTTCTACATGGTTTAATACTGAATATATATTGAAGTCTAATGTCCATATATGGACAAAACATACAATGTTAGTTTTTCTGGGTCTGGTTTATTTCATTTAAAATGATGATCTCTATTTCTGTCTATCTGTTAGCAAATGCCATAATTTTGTCCTTCTTTATGGCTGAATAAAACTCCATGGTGTTCTCAAAAGGTGGAGCCAGGGTGATCACAAGTTCAAGGTCAGAGGCAACCTGCATAATTTAGCAAGACTCTGTCTCAAGATAGAAAAATGGGCTTAGGGTGCAACCCAGTGGTAGAGCACTTATAAAGTATGTTCAAGGCTCAGGTTCAAGGTTGAGCCCTCAAGTACAGTAAAAAAAGAAATACTTCATGGTGTACATGATATACGTGTGTGTGTATATATGTGTGTGTGTATGCACATAATATATATGTACATGATGTATATACATACATGATATATATGACATATATATAAACACACACACACACACACACACACACACACATATATATATATGTATATATATTCAGCAATCACAATGTCCTCACCCACACCACTGTTGACAGATAGCTAGGTTGATTCCATATCTTGACTGTTGTGAATAATGCCATAATAAACCTGGATGAGCAGGTATCTCGTGATATATTAACATATATTCCTTTGGATGTATGCCCAAGAGTGGTATAGCTGGATCACATGGTAGTTGTATTTTTGGTTTTGTGAGGAATCAACAAATGGATTTCCATAGTGGTTGCACCAATCTACATTCTCACCAGCATTGTAATTGGGTTCCACTCTACTTGCATCCTTTCCAGCATTTGTTTTTGGTTTGTTGGTGTTAGCTATTGAGATGGTGTCTCAATGTAGTTTTTATTTGAATTTCCATGCTGGCTAAGGATGTTGAATTTTTTTTCATATTATTGTCACTTGTATTTCATCTTTGAGTTCAATTTTTGGACACTTTTCAACTGGATACTTTGCTGTTTTGTTGTTGAGCTTTTAGAGCTCTTTACATATTCTAGATATTAATCTTCTGTCTGAATAGCTGACAAAGATTTTCTCCCATTCTGTAGGCTCTCTTCATTCTAACACATGTGCCCTTTCCTGTGCAAAACTATCTTAGCTTAATGCAATCTTATTTGTCAATTCCTGCTACTGTTTCTTGTGTGCTTGGGATCCTATTCAGAAAGTCTTCCCTACGCCTATATCTTGAAGCATTTTCCCTGTTTTTGTCTAGCAGTTTGAAAGTTTCAGGTTTTACACTAACGTCTTTGATCCACTTTGAACTGTGTTTTGTACAAGATAAGAGGATATCCAGTTCTCCTAGCAAAATTTGTTGAAGAGAGTCTTTTACTCAACTTATTTTTAGTACCTTTGATGGATATCAGGTATAGTTCTATAGATTTATTTCTTGATCTTCCATTCTGGTCCATTCATCCAAATGTCTGCTTTATGCCAGTAACATGCAGTTTTTGTTACTATGGCTTTTTAGTATAACTTGAAATCCAGAACTATAGTGTCCCCTGCTGTGATTTTTTGCTTAGTATTTTATTGATTCAGAGTCTTGTTTTTCCATGTGAATTTTAGGATAATTTTCTCTAGTTTATCAAAATGCCAATGTCATTCTTTGCAAAGATTGCATTAAATATGTAGACTACAGATTTTGGTAATATAACCTTTTTACAGATTTCAGTAATATACAGACTACAAATTTCAGTAATATAACCTGCTTTCAGTAATACAACCTTTGTAATAATACTTCCAATTCATGGGCATGAGAGAATTTTCCACCTTCTGATGTCTTCTTCCACTCTTTACTGTTTTAAAGTTTCAGTTTAGAGCATTTTCATCTCTTTATTTATGTTTATTCCCAGGGAGTTTGTTATGAAGCTATTGAGAATATGACTGTTTTCCTGATTTCTCTCTCTAAACGGTTTTTATTTGTGTATGAAAAAAAACTATTGGTTTATGTGTGTTGATTTTGAATCTTGCAACTTTACTGAAAATGTTTATCAGCTCTAAGATTTGTCTGGTGAGATATTTAGGGTCTTTTAAGCGTAGGGCCCTATTGTGTAAAAATACGGATAATTTGACTTTTCCTGTCTGGATCCCTTTCATTCTTTCTTTAACTTACTGCTATGGCTAATAGTTCAATTAGGGAGAAAGACTCAGCAGCCCCTGCCCAAACAATTAGCCACTGGAAATTTTATGAATATCAGAGAAGCATTTTCAAGTATAGGGCAGAAAATGAGCCCTCTCCCCTGACTGGAAGGCATTGAAGAAATAATTGGGTAAGGGTTGTTTACTTAAAGTATACCTTAATGACAGGAATGTAGTAAAGCACCTAGAACTTCGTTTTGCTTATGTAGCACAGATCGAAATGAGAACAAACACAGTGACTGCAGAAATAGGCTTAAAAATAAAAAAGATTCTGTTCATGGCACAGTGCTGAATAGTGCTTCATTCTACTGTACTTAGTGCCACTATGAGTCAGACCTATCTTGATAGCACCTAACAGCAACAGTATTTCAGCAACTACATTGAACAGCATTGGAGCCAGTGGACACTCTTGTGCTGTTCCTGATTTTAGAGGAAATTCTTTCAGTTTTTCTCCATTTAGTATGATGGTGACTATAGGTTTTTCATGTATTCGCTTTGCTGTTTTGAGGTGTTCTTTCAATTCCTAATTTTTTCAACTTTTGTCATAAAAGAATGGTGAGCTTTGCCAAAGGCCTTTCCTGCATCTATTCATAGTATTACGATTTCTGTTTCTATCTATTTATGTGCTGTAATATATTTATTGTCCTGTGTATGTTGAACCAGTTTTGCATCCATGGAATTAAATCAACATGATTATAGTATATGACCATTTTATTCTGTTGTAGGATGATTTTGTTGTGTTCTGTCAGTTTCCAACTATAACTGTGTGTGTGTGTGTGTGTGTGTGTGTGTGTGTGTGTGTGTGTGTGTTAGGCAGTATCTTACTAAGCATATTGTTGTTGTTTATTTGTTTGTTGTTAGGCACCTGACAGTCAGGTCCAACTCACAGTGACATGAAATACAGCAGAATAAAACACTCAGTGACACTGTGCCATGACCAACATTATTCATGTGTTTCTCTGCAATTCAGAGGGACTGATTGCTTTAGAAGTGTGCTGCCTTGTCCTTCTCCCATTTTTATGGTACTGGGGATTATACACAGAGCCTCAGAGTGCAGAGTAGCAGTCTACCAATTGAGCTAAACCTCAAACCCTCTTACATACATACATATGGATACATACATATGTAAGGTTGGGAGAAGGACCTGGCAACCCCCTCCCAAAAATCAATCTGCCATTGAAAACCCTATGAACAGCAGAGAAGCACTGACAATAGTGTTTCCCCTGTTGTACAGAGGGTTGCTATGAGTCAGATACTGACTCCACAGCACCCAACAGCAACAACAACAACAACAACAACAACAACAACATATATAAGGAAGATGTGTATGACCTCTTACACAATTCAGTTTTACATTTTAGTTCATCCATCTTTGTATTTCAACATAATTTCAATGTCTAAAACTTCTTCACTGCCATGAATAGTTCATAACTTGGATTTCTTTTCAGGTCCATTGGCACTTAGAGGAATCATCTAAGTATAAGACAAACAAGGATAATGTCCAGCTGAGATGCATTGCAAAATGACTGCTTAGTGAATTAATTCTCCATATCCCTAAGAAGTGGTCCATTCCTTTTCAGGAGGCTTTTAAATTATTAAAAATATAGCTGGAGGGTATAGCTCAATGGTATAGCATACACTTGACATTTATGAATCTCTGGTTTCAATCTCCAATAGAGGAGGAGGAGGAAGTGGAGGAGAAGTGGGGAAGGAGGAGGAGAAGGAGAAAAAGAAAGAAAGGAAGGAAGAAAGAAAAGTAATAGTAGAAGAGAAGAAAAAGAGGAGGAGATGGAGAGGGAAGGAGAGGTGTAGTGGAGGAAAGGTGAAACAAGGAAGAGGGAAGGAAGGAAGGAAAGAGGAGGAGAAGGAGGAGGAGGCCCTAAATAAGTATTATCACTGACATTTGGAGTCACTTGCAAACACCTGACTAGAAATGATAAAGTTATTTTTGCTCAATTTCTGTGATACTTTACATTTGTCATTGCATAGGTTATCATCATAGTTCATTTTTTATTCAGACTTCCTATATTATTTCTATTATCATAAATGATCGTTTAGGTGACTCTTTTGTTTTTACTTAGATTCACAAAAGAAATCACATTGTCAAGTGCCAGCTGGACAGGGAAAAATTAATGTGTAGTTCAAGTCAAGACTTCTTCATAATTAGACTACAGTACCGCTTATACATAATGGTAATCTTATAAAGAACTATTTGGAGAACTTCCCCTTTCAGAAGCATTTCAATAATTCAGAAGCTGCCCTTTCCTTAAACTATTATTCAAACGTTGCTTGTCCACTTATAAACAAAGCAGATTGTCTGATGTAATTTTTCCTGACACATCTCACGTTCTATATGTCTGCTCTCAGCTTCTAGCTTTATACCCTTTATCAACCTAGCACTAACTTTATATTGGTTTTACATCTGCTCCCAGTCAGTTTCAATTATTGCTGGTATAATCCACTCAACAATGTTTTAAAACGCCACAAGATATTTTTCTATTTTGAAAAATAATACCACATTTGAATATCAATATATTGCTCAGAGCAGTGACCATTACAAAGTATAAATTATTTTCCTGTTACTGTCCATAAATAGGCTTTATGAGAAAATAAGCACATTGGCCAATTCTCGAAGATAGATGGTAAAATTCCAAATGTGTAATTTTACTCTTAACTTTCTTTTCTGTTTTGTTCATGGATAGTCTGATTGTGATTTTCCTTAAGACAAAGGGAGAGGGCAATTTATAACTCATAGCAACCCTATGAACAATAGGTGAAAAATTATTGTCCTGTTTCTCTGCTATTCATTGGGTTTACAATGGCTTATTGTTTTTTGGGAGTGGGTTGCCAGGTCTTTCTCCCCAGCCTACAGCACCAGGTGTCCCAAAGTGTTCTCCCATCCAAGTACTAATCAGGCCTGACTCTGCTTAGTTTTCAAGATCTGACTGGATCTGATGCTACAGTGGTATGGTTGCAGGCTTTCATTTAGAGCTTGTCATAAATTAATAATAAATATCGTTTTTTTTTTGGCAGTACTAGGATATTGACTCCAGGGCTATGCACTTGGTAGGCAAGTGTTCTATAATCAAGCTACACCTCTAGCCCATTGTCAATTTATTTTAACATGAGACAGGGTCTTGCCACATTACACAGGTTGTCTTAGACCTTGAACTTGCAATCTTTCTTCCTCAGCCCCTCAAGTTGCTGGGATTATAGGCATGAACCATGACACCCACCTAGTCATAAATATCTTACAACATTTCTTTGATAATTCTAGCACCTGAGAAATATCTGAATTCGGTTTAAATGCTTGCTATGTCTATTCAGATTGTGTTTTTCTGGGCTTTTGATATGCCCTGATTTTTTTTTTTTTTTTGCTAAAAACCTAATATTGTTTATTGTGTAAACAGAATTAAGGGGAAAGTGTGTAATTTTATGTAAATCTAAGATATTCTGTTTTGTGGTTACTTTATTTATGCATGTCTAAGACCTCAAAATCATCTATATCCTAACTTTTTTCTCACATTGTTATTTTAACTTCTCTAAACATACCTCTGGGCTGGGATTTAGCTTAGTTGGTAGAGTACTGTGCTGCAGTCTCTGAGGTCCTGAGTTCAATTCCCAGCACCGCAAAAAATGGGAGAAGGACCTGGCAATCCACTCCCAAGGCAATCCTGAAGCTGTCAGCCATTGTAAACCCTATGAGGGTCACTGAGTCGGATACCGACTCGATGGCACCTAACAACAACAAACACACCTCTGGGTAGAGTTTAGCTCAGCTGGTAGAGTATTGTTCTATACTCTCTGAGGCCCCAATTTCAATCCCTAGCACCACAAAAACAGGTGAAGAACCTGGTGATCCACTCTTGAAACAATCCTGAATCAGTTATTGAAAACCCTATGAATAGCACAGAAGCACTGACAATAGTGCTGGGCATGGTGCAGTATTGGGGATCTTGTTCTTTTTTTTTTTTTAGGTACTGGAGGTTGAACCCAGGGCCTTGCACCTGCATGCTTTCCAAGTGCTGGACCACTGAGTTGCACCCTCAGCCCATTTTTTTTCTTTACTTTTTTTGAGACAGGGTCTCACTAAATTATGTAGACTGCTTCTGGTCTCGAACTTGGGATCCTCCTGCCTCCGCCTCCTGAGCCACTGGGATTACAGGCACGTGCCAACACTCCCAGCTCTGGGGATCTTATTGTATAGTACATAGAGTGGCTGTAAGTCAGACCCCATTTGACAGTGCCTAACAGTAAACATGCCTCTGTATAGAGTTTATAATTTGTGTCCCATTCTCTCTCTCACACACACACACACATATATGTATATATATACACACACACACATATATATATATATATATATATATATATATATATACATATATATACACACACACACACACAGAACACATAGAAATTTCACATTAATATTTAATTTCAATACTGAAAACATTTTAAGGTGTATGATCAGTGCCTTTTAGTATATTCACATTTTTATGCCACTATCACCCTTATTTAATACCAGAACCTTTCCATTATGCTGAAAAGAAATCACATCCCATTTGCATTTATGACCAATTTTCTCTAGCTTATATTCTTCAGCAATTCCTGGACTGCTTTCTATGTGTTTGCCTCTGCATATCTGGGCATTCTAGACAAGTTATACAACATTTGCCTTTAGTGCCAGGCTTCTTTCACTTAAACACTCAATGATTATTGAGACTATAGTACATATCTATTTCTTTTTATGTCTAGTAATCTATTGTACAGATATATTTTGTTTACTCATTCACCACTTGATATTTGGGTTGTTTTTTACTTTTTGGCTGTTATGAACAATGCTGCTATGAATATTCTTACATTTATTTTTTGTGTGAAATAGGTTTTAGATGTTTTTGTGTATGTTCCAAGGAAAGGAATCTTAAGGTTACAGGGTAACTCTGTTTGATCACTTGAGAACATGCTAAAAGGTTTACTGGGCTAGGATTTAGCTCAGTTGGTAGAGCTCCGCTCTGCCGTCTCTGAGGTCCCAAGTTTTATTCCCAGCATGACAAAAATGGGAGAAGGATGTGGTAGCCCACTCCCGAGGAAATCCCAAAACAATCAGCCATTGAAAACCCTATAAGGGTTGCTATGAGTCAGACAGAACTCGACGGCACCTAACAACAAAATGTTTACTACAACAGTTGCACCATTTTATATTTCCATTATAAATGTATGAATGTTCTAATTTCTATCACATTCAGTTTTAGCCAATATTATAAGAATTCTGTTTGTGTAGAGTAAGGTGTGGGAGAGAAGGAGCCTCTTATATGACTCAGTTCTTTTGGTGAGCTGCATCTCTGTGCTGCAACTTGAACAAGTATTTCAGCAGTGCAATCTTTCCTTCTTTCTCCTATCCCCATCCCTGGCTGCAATGATCCCAATTTATCTTATTGAAGGTGACAACCCAGTCTTAATTACCACCATTAGGTGGGTGCTGTCAGGGACTCTACTAGGAAGATTGTGCTTCCTTTGGCATTATTTCCCAGGAGATTAAGCCTTTGTTGTGGAGAAGAACATGAGCATATATCACAATGCTTATTCTTCCTCTCTTCTTGCCAGACCTAAAAGGGTTTACTTCTCAGATCATGATGACAGCCATATGCTCATGTCCATACAATACACTGAGTGTGTGTGTGTGTGTGTGTGTGTGTGTGTGTGTGTGTGTGTAAAGGTAAAGGAAGGGGAGGGAATATAAAACACAAAATTCATGGTAGTAGGATTATTTATAAGTGGAGAACTGAGGTGCAACTGAGAAAAAAGGGAATATATAACTTCAAAGGTGTTCTTAATCATTCTACTCACGTAGCTCAGTTGTGTGTATTTTATAGCTATTTTTGACATAATAATCCATGTATCTTTTATATCAAGTCTGTGTAGGGATTCAAGGAATAAGAAATAGAACATGATTTTATCCAAATGTTTTAATGCTATACTTGCTTACTTAAGAGATTTCATTGGATTTTGTCTGGAATTAAGAAAAGTAAGTCACAAGAAAAATGTATATTTGTACCTTAATGGTAGACCCGTTAGTTCCTGAGATGTGTAAAACAAATAGTAAATAATAATGAGACTGAATCTTTCTTTAAAAACTATAATTTTAGTGTTGTTATTGTTGTTGTTAGGTGCCATCAAGTCGGTATCCGACTCATAGCGACCCTCATAGGGTTTTCAATGGCTGATTATTTCGGGATTGCCTTAGGAGTGGATTGCCAGGTACTTCTCCCATTTTTGCGGTGCTGGGAATTGAATTCAGGACCTCAGAGACTGTAGCATAGCGCTCTACCAACTGAGCTAAATCCCAGCCCCATAATTTTAGTATAGCAGTGTCTAAATTATATAAACTTTTCAAGTATTTACTTTTAAGTTTTTTACCATTTTCCCTCTTTTCAAATCAATTTAATTTGTTACATTATCATTTTCTTACAATACTTATTATGTCTTGAAATTATTTGGTTAAGTGCCCTTGAATTGGTTTTGACTCACAGGGCCTATGCACAACAGAAGGAAATGCTCCCTAACACTGTGCCAAGCACAGATCTTTTATATGTTTAAGCCCATTGTTGCAGATACTATCAATCCATGTAGTTGGCGGGCTTCCTTTTTTTGTTGTTGACTTGACACTCTCTCAAACATGATGTCCTTCTCCAGGGATTGGTCCACCCTGAAAACATTTCCAAAATACATAAGAGATAGTCTAGCCATTTTTGCTTACAAGAGCACTCTGATTGCACATGTGGAAGTTATAAGATTTATTCTGTGTTTACAACTATTTTTATTGTTGTCATTCTTTCAACTTTGAGCATACTTTAAAGGCACAAGAATGCTAAAGTTTTTTAAGTTATCAAATACTTGAGAATTTTAGTGTCTTTTGAATTAAAGGTCAAATGGGAAGACTGCAAATTTTAAAGCACTTCTGTTTGTTTTGTCTAAGTTAAGTATACAACTTCATTATTTTCTAATTCCTAAATGTGTTAAAAATCAATCTAAAAGCAAACAAATGAATAACCCCAGTCAAATGCAGGAAGATGGACATTTTAAGGATTATAGATAATGGAGAACTTTGTAAAAGGGAAAGTAGAATCTTACGGAAGCATAAAAAAAATACAGGCAGGGGTGAATGAAAAAGAACCATGGGAAAGGGCAACAGCTTAGTGTAGCTGGAAACATAACTTGGACAGCTTACATTATTTCTTGGGACATTGTGAGATGAAATTTATCCTCAAAGGAATCCCCAAGCTCATTACAGGGTAAATAGATGAAAAGGTATCTGATTCTAGCTAGGAAAAGTACAGTTTACTTTTGGATCGGTATGATAGGTCAATATCCCAATGCACTATTGTCCCTCAGTAGTAAATGAGAGTATTCTTTGAGGAACTTTGTCAAGAAGAAAGCATTGACCCTCCACCTTCCCATCCTTTCTGTTGCACACAGGAAATAAACTTTAATGAAAGAGCCATAAAAGTAGTTCAAATCAACTCATCACTCTCATTCTTGCCCTGGCTGACTGAACAAGCTAATGACGCAGAGGAGGCAAGGAGATTCTAATAAAACCAACAACAACCAAAAAGGAAGGTGTAGTCCAAACTCATGAAATATTTGAGGACATTCTATACTATGAAAGAGAGAAAGATGAAACAATGGAAGACTTTTAAAACAAAAATGCCCCCCAAACAAGTGGAAAATAGATTGAATAAGTAAGAAAATATGGATTAACTAGGTATCCAAAGTATAAACTAAGTTTTTACTTCTTGGCTTCTCAACTAAAAAAACAAATTCCTTTTCCTCTAACTAGAAAGACAGGGAGTTGCCCTAACTAACCATATATGTCAGAAATATTATAGGATTTTTCTGTTTGATATTGAAATACAAATAGAATTAGTTTATTTGATAATTTAATCTTTTGTTAAAATGTATTTCCCATCACTCAGGTTCATGATAAAGACTAAATTTACTTCATTTTAGTTATAATTTTTATTTTTAGTTTTAGGTTATAAGCTTCAATTTTATGTGCTTAAAAATTAGAAGCATAATCTATGAGATGCAATGTCCTTTTTAACAAGATGGATTCATTAAGATCAGAAAAACACTTCAACATATCAGCACTAAGTAAGTTAGGCCATAGCATCTTTAGTCTTCAGGAGCCCTCTCTCATCACTTTTCCATGGAGGACAAGTCCAACATTTGACTGAACACAGCCTACAATGAAAAATTAGAAAGTGCTTGCCTGCTGCTGACATGAAATTGTGGAGTCTGGTGGAGAATTTCTAGGGTCTGCTTTAGTTTGCTAGATGGCTCACAACTGAAATGCTGCCATTTGTTTTTCTTAGCTGTCTATTTATTACCCAACCTCAGAAAATGATAATATTGCTTCTGCAGTTTCTAGCAAAACTACAGAGTCCTTTGTTGGCTGGACTTTAGATAAAAGACTGCTGGAGAGCTTGCTAACTGCAAGGTAACAGGGAGTCAATGGATGAAGCATCTAAAGGAAAGAAACAAACAAACAAAAGTAAAATAAATAAAACAACAAAAACTTGAATAGCACCCCTGATCTTAATTCTTATGTGAAATCTTTCTATTTTTTAGGGAGAAAAGAGGTCATTTCCTGGGTTAAAAATTCCCTATTATTAGGATAAAGGTAAGGAAAAATAACCTCCAGCATAATGCATAATAGCAGAGGTTTAGATTGTTTTTGTGCAGGGGTCATGTTAATAAAATCATATCTAATTCTGGAGAAGGGTAAGCTGTTTCATGAATTGAAAGGGAGTTGAAATTAAATTAAAAATTTTAAAAATAATTATGATTACATCAAATGGAAACATTATAAATGGTACCAATTTGTAAAATTAGAAGTATACCTTGGGCTATTCATTTAATCATTGCTACAGGTTTAAATTTTCTTCACTTTAGAATATAAAGGTCAGATTCATCTAATGCATATTATACTGAGCACATATTAAGTTTATCTATAAGTGAATAATAGCATTTAACATTATATTTGAAATCTATCAGGCTGTAAGGCGATAAATGAAGATAGTTATATTTTCTACTTTGTATGTTGATAGTATTTTTCAGTAATTGTCTCTCTTTGTCTTTATTTTAATTTTATAAATCCCATTTAACCTTAGGGTTATCACCAGGTCATAATTTTTCTTAAAATGGAAAAAAAAATACGAAGATGTGTTTGGAGGGATATGAACAGAATCGTGGCATTGGATACCATTCTTTGTTTTTATATTCCTGACTGATCATTAAATGAAACAGCGATGAAAAAAATAAACATTGCTGATATTATGAAAAATGAGTTTTCCAGTATATATCTGGTTATCAATTACTTCAAACTTGAAAGTGAAAGTCATTAATGCTTCTATGAAATATAGATGAAAAGAGAAACCATATTACGTAAATAATTCTAAGTGTCAAAAATAATACATTTGGTATGGTAATAACAAAAATCAACAGAAACTACATTAACAACTAATTAAAAACTACATTAAACTAATTTTCAGAAGCTTAGATAATAAAAAGTGATGTAGCATTATGACTTTAATTTGATTAGATTAGGAAGATCAGTCCATTACTCAAATGAAAGCATGTAAGAATCTGCAAATAATAGCAAGAGTACTTACAGTATTCTGTCAATATGAGTACGTGACAGGGTTCCCTAGAGTCAGTGAATTTGGCATGAGGACCTCATTAAAGTGAAGCCTGTTCATCAGATCACCTTTTGGCACTGTAAGAGGTATGGCTGAAAAGTCCTTGATGGCATTCCAGGTGACACAGATGATAATATTGTTTTTCTACAAATGGTTACTTGATAAAATAATAATAAAAACTTGATTTTTGTTTTTATTCATAAAAAAGAAAAAAATCTTTACAGAATTTAGAGTTGTTTGTCTTTCAGTGCAAAGTTAAATATGGGCTATCTTTTCCGTTGTATGGCACCTGGAGACAACAGATTCAAACTATAGTGGATAATGATAACCTAATTCTAGCTTGTGGAAAAATAGCAAATTTTTACTGCAGTCCAAGAAAAGGGACTCAGACATGATGCAGTGTACACTCATAGCCTTCTTCATCACCCAGGATTTTCCTGAGGGTCAATATGAATAGTAAGCTCACTGGTGTCTGAGGCTGATCTTACAGTTTGGTAACTTGCTGCTAAACAAACATTTGTTTTGTTAATCAGAACAGAAAAGTGATGTTATTTGAAAGTTTAGCAGCCTGAAGTTTGGCCTAGAATTCATCTCGGGAAAAGCAGTGAACCTTTTTAAATAAAAAGTGTGATAACAGTGCCAAGATGGATGAAATGGTAGCTACGGGATACTACATGTTGTTGTGTGCCCTTGCGTCAGTGTCTGACTCATATCAACCTTATGTACAACAGATGAAACACTATTGTCAGTGCTTCTCTGCTATTCATGGAGTTTTCAAGGGCGGATTGTTTGTTTGGTTGTTGTTGTTGTTGTTGTTTTGAGTGGGGGAGTGTGTAGCTGGGTCCTCCTCCAAAGCCTACAGCACCTGGTGTTCCCAGGTGGTCTCCCATCCAAGTACTAACCAGGCCTGACCCTGCTTAGCTTCCGAGATCTGATGGGATCAAATGCTACACTGTTACAGCTGCAGGCATGAGATGCCACATAGAGATGTTTAAACAAATGAATGAAAATGGATCTTGTAGCACACTTTTAGTTTGCATTCATTAGTACACTAGTACAAATGTGCAGAATCGTTGCCTCAATAGTAGTCCCCAACCTGTTTGGCACCAGGAACTAGTTTCTTGAAAGCCAATTTTTCCATGAACACATGGTGAGGTTGTAGGGGATAGTTTGGGGATACCAGCCCTCAAAGAGTGCCTTAAATACAGATGAAGCTTCACTCTCTTGCAGTTCTCCTGCTAAACAATCTCATTCCTGGCAGGCCATGGCCTGGCAATTGATCTGTCCTTTAAAAAGCTCCATTACTGGCTGGGCACTGTATATAATGCCAGCTACTTGGGAGGCAGAGGAAAGACAGACAATGGCAGCTTCAAGACCAGAGGCAGCCTGAGTAATTTTGCAAGACCCTGACTCAACAGAAAAAAATAAAAAATGACCTGGAGCTGCAGCCCAGTGGTAGAGCAGTCGAAAGTATATGTAAAGCCCTGGGTTCAACCCTCAAGTACCAGAAAAAAAAAACAACAACAACAATAACAGAACAAAACAAACCCTCCATGACTCCCCTACTCCCTGTCACAGTTGTGCTAGGCCAGAGAGGCTCCTGCACAATATAGCAACACTCTGTCTCAAGATAAAAATAAATACATTTAAAAAAAGGTTGAGGTACAGCTCAGTGCTGGAGCACTTGCAGCATGTGACCAAGGCCCGGAATTCACAACCCCCAATACCCCCCAAAAAATCTTGTTTACTTTGCTATTTGATTTATTATTTATCTAGAAACCTACAGAACATTTTAACACATGTTGTTGTTGTTGTTAGTTGCCATCAAGTCCTGTCCGACTCATAGCGACCCTCATAGGGTTTTCAATGGCATATTCTTTTCGGGATTGCCTTGGGAGTGGGTTGCCACATCCTTCTCCTATGTTTGCGGTGCTGGGAATTGAACTCTGGACCTCAGACTGCAGAGCAGTGCTCTACCAACTGAGCTAAATCCCAGATCCATTTAACACATAGATTTGTTTTAAAGTTACAGAAACTTACCTGCTCTTCTTTGTCACTTTTCTCTAAATATGACTAAATTTTATTTATGGCTTTTTGTTCAAACTTGGTTATATACAGACATTTTCCTAACTAATTTCTTGCAAAACCTAGGGTACGCTTTCCAATTTTGTGGGAAAATTATAATCGATTATTCCTCCCAAGATTTTTTCCCTGTTGGTTACACACATTTTTTTTTCTAACAATTTTTCTAAGTGTCATTCATTATGTTTAACACGCTCCTCACTACGTCATTGTACCACAGTTGGTAGAGTGTTGCTCTGTACTGGCTGAGGACCTGGGTTTGATATCCAGCACTGCAAGAACAGAAGGAGGTGCCAGCTCACTCCCAGAGCAATTCCGAAGCAATCAGTCATTGAAAACCCTATGAAGGTCACTATGAGTCAGACCAGACTTGAAGGCACCTAACAATAACAACAACATACATCATTGACTTTGTTTTTCAAATAGGCTAATTTCATTAGTGATTTTTTTTACTGTTCTTGTTGATAGGTGCTGTTGAGTAGGACCAACTCATAGTGACCCTATGTATAATAGAACAAAATACTCCCCGAACCAGTGTCATACACATGATTTTTTAATGTTTAAGCCCATTGTTGTGGTCACTGTGCCAATTCATCTAGTTGAGGGTCTTACTTTCTTCTTTCGTTGACCTGCCACGCCCCCATATATGATGTTGTTCTCCAGAGACTGGTTCCTCCTGACAACATCTCTAAAAGAAATAAGATGCAGTCTAGCCATCCTTGCTTCTAAGGAGCACTCTGGCTGCACTTCTTCTGGCAGGGATATGTTAGTTCTTTTCATAGTCCATGGTATATTCAATATTCCTCTCCAGTACCATACTTCAAGAGCATCATTTCTTCTAGTTCCCTTAAGCATTCAGCTGAAACCTGTCTACCATGATTTGCCCTGCGGGTATCTATAACCCCGATGGCGTAGCTCTCAGCATCAGAGCAACACTCAAGCCCTAACAGTACAGCAAACTGACAGAGAAGTGACAAGATTTGTTTTTATTAGCTACATTATTTTTGAGCCTATTTTAAGGGTTTCAAGGAACAAAATAGAGATAAAATATGAAATCTAATAATACCAATTATTTGAACTTATTGAAAATATAAAATAAAATAGTTCTGATACGCATATCCAAACATTCTACTAAATGAATTTCTGCAGCTTGTAATTAATGGAATAAAAGAGTCTCATAATTTTGATAATCCATAGAAAAAATTATTAAAACTTAAAATAGTAAATATTTTTTGGCAATTATTTTATATACCACATACTAATTTCTTTATTTCCTGATTTCCTTCTTTATTTCTCATGAATCATAAATTCTGATTGCACTCAACACTTTTCTATCACTGGCACTTCTTTTTTCCTTTTAAAAATTTATTACTACAGAGTTTTTTTATGATATTAGGTTATTGTGCCCTTGGTCATTCAAAGTAGATTCTTGTGGTTCTCGGGAATATACAATATGGAAGACAAAATGCCCATCTGTTTTCCCTTATTTCTTGCTATATTCACTGCATTTGGCATTCCAGATGGCTATGCAGCATCCATTATCCTTTGGGCTGTCAGGGATTTTGCCATGTATATTATCCCACAGGGAAATTCTGCAATTCCTGTGTTTTATTTTTCTTTCTGTTATGTACTACCCCTTCCTTTCAGCTAAGTTTGTCAACTAGCATTCAGCACCATATATCATAGGAAGGACACAGGCATTAAATAGCTCTCTCTGCCTCTTCTTTAAGCAGTTATCATTTTAGGGAAGATGATTTTTTTCCTGGTGTTACAATCAAACTGCCAGGGATTTTTTTTCAAGTTATAACTTTCATTAAAATTGTTTGTTAAATTACAGAGTAGAGTGGTCTGGAAGCCTGTGGACCAGTATCCAAGTTTGAATTTTTCCACTTTATTGTGATACTGTTGTTGTTGTTGTTGTTGTTAGGTGCCATCGAGTCAGTATCCGACTCATAGCGACCCTCTGTACAACAGGGGAAAAACTATAGTCAGTGCTTCTCTGCTGTTCATAGGGTTTTCAATGGCAGATTGATTTTTGGGAGGGGGTTGCCCGGTTCTTCTCCCAAGCCTACACCTTCTGGTGTTCCCAGGTGGTCTCCCATCCCGGTATTAACCAGGCCTGACCCTGCTTAGCTTCCAAGATAGGATAAAGTAATTAACATGCATATATATCTCTAATTATTCTTCCATAGAATTAAAGTTTTGATTTTGAGGTGGAAAATATTTGTTTAGGTAATCCCTTTTTAGTACAGAAAATATTCTTCAAACTGTAAAGGTCTTGAATACAGTTTAAATTTCGGTAATAACTACTTAATCAAGTATGTCAAGTATTTCATTAACGAAGCTATAGAAGCAGCACAAAATATTCCTTAACAAAGATAACATTTCATGAACAAAAGAATCTAATTGCAGTAGAGAAATGTTGTTACTGATTTTGTTAGATGATGTCCAGTCAGTTCTGACTCATAGCGACTCTCACTGGGTTTTCAATGGCTGATTATTTCAGGATTGTTTTGGGAGTATATTGTCATGTCCTTGTCCCATTTTTTGCAGTGGTGGGTATTGAACCTAGGTTCTCAGAGTACAGCATGACACTCTACCAACTAAGCTATATCCCAACCCCTAAAGGAATATGGCAGATACTGTGAAAACCTGTTCTACTGAAATAAACACAACTAAAGGTTCAGAAGAAAGAATGTATATTATGGGTTGGACTAATTTGGAAAATAATTCATAAAGAAAATAGCAATTTAATGTAGACTCAAATGATATGAAGGGATTTAATGATGGAGAGGTTATAGTTCACATATAGTAAGTATATATTGGTATTAGAAACTTATTTCAGTCAGTGCATATTTCCTACATAACATTTATTGAATTTTCCATTTTTAATTTGAATAAATGCCTTCCAGCCTGGGGGACTTATTTTCCAGCACTATATTTGACACTGCTTCTCTGCTATTCATAGGGTTTTCAATGGCTAATTGTTTCAGGAGTGGCCTGCAAGGTCCTACTCCATAGTCTGGAAGCTCAGCTGAAACCTGTCCACCACCAGTGGTCCTGCTGCTATCTATAAAAACCTGTGGCATAGCTTTCAGCATCACAGCAACACACAAGCTCACAGAGCATAACAAGCTGACAGACACAAGGGGATAAAACTTTTAGCATAACTACATACCAATGCTACAACCTTTAAGACAAAAAAATAAATGGAAAAATGGATATGTCATCCAGACTTCTGTTGCTGTGATAAACATCTCTGAGATGCAATTTTAAAAAAGTAAAGATATATTTTGCCTTGTGATTCTGAAGTTTGTCTGTGGTCAGCTGACTCCATTGTTTCTGGACCTGTGAGGCTGAACATCATTGTGGAAGGATATGGTTAAGCAGAGCTGATCAACTCCTGAGAGCCAGGAAGCAGAGAGAAAAAAGAAGGGCTGAAAATACAGTAGCTCTCCGAAGGATGCAGCCCTCATCCTTCCTCCTTCCTCCACCAAGTAGTTTCCAGAATCTCTCAGAAATATTGCCACCAGCTAGGAACTAAGTTTTCAACACTTAAGCCTGTGAGGAAAGTTTCATATTCACACTGTAATAGGTAGGATATACTTAAATCTAAAACAGGGGTCCTCAATCCCCGGGCCACATGCCAGTACCAGTGTGAGCACTGGGCAAAGAAACAAAGCTTTATCTGTATTTACATAATAAATGTAATGTGCTTGAACCATCTGGAACCCCCACACCCCAACCCCATCATTGGAAATACTGTTTTCCACAAAATTGGTCCCTGGTGTAAAAAAATGTTGGGTACCACTGAGGTAAAACATACTTTTCTCAAACTGTTAACTAAAACTAGAATTTGCCTGCAGCCATACCACTGTGGCATCTAATCCTGTTAGAT
This sequence comes from Pedetes capensis, assembly GCA_007922755.1. Taxonomy (NCBI): domain Eukaryota; kingdom Metazoa; phylum Chordata; class Mammalia; order Rodentia; family Pedetidae; genus Pedetes; species Pedetes capensis. The sequence goes on along the minus strand of VMDO01022339.1, from coordinate 9,667 downwards.
CTCCAGTCAAGCCTGGTTAGTATTGGATAGGAGACTGCCTGGCAACACCCGGTGCTGTAGGCTTGGGAGAAGGACCCAGCAACCCACTCCCAAAAAACAATCCACCATTGAAAAACCCTATGAATAGCAGAGAAGCACTGATAGTAGTGTTTAGTCTGTTGTATATAGGGTTGCTATGAGTCGGATAGGGACTGGACAGCACCTAACAACACCAATAACAACATACTGCTTTTGGAGAAATGTGGAGGAAGTTTTGCTACTTCCAACTATAAGTGGTATGTCCTCATTGATAAGAGAGTTCTTGGATTGTAATTTGAGAAGTAATCAGATTAGATAGTTTGCTTGGAAGAGACTAAATACCCTTTTTATTGTGAAAATTATTTAAGCTGATAAGACAAAAAGAAACTGATAATTTATCCATCTATTCAGGTAGACTGAGCACAAAAAGGAGGAGTGTGATTAGTCTAGAGGTGATGGGTGACAAACTAGAGCATTCAAATTGATGGAAGGATTTAAAAACGCATATCCAATCAAAGGTTAATTAAACTATATATGAATTTATAGTAAATTAATAGATTAGCACCTACAAATATGACTTTGAAAGGACATAGTTGAAATATATAAATGAATGACAAAGAGATGAAGTGATAGTATATTAGTAATTACAACACACACAGTATATGTATTATACTTTTAACAGCATCTGAAAGTGCTTAACAATCTCAGAAGCTTTTAAATACATAAATTCTATATAAACCAATGCAGAGTCAGCATAAATTTTAGTCATAATTTTATTCTTTGGAATAGTGCTTGGATAAAGGAAAACATATTGTTCAAAATGATGCAGATTGACTTTCAGTCCACTTCAGTAGAGCATGTTTTTAATAATTAGTGCCAAATAAGTCATTCAGAATGTGTTTTCTTTAATATAATAGCTTCCTGTATCACAGTTGTAACTATAATTATAGATCTACAGACATAATAATGGGCTATTTTTTGTGTTAAGTGGTGATTTGAAATAAAATATAATTCATTTACTTATGTAATATTTTTCCATGTTATAATAAATGAATAGAGAAGAAATTCACTTATTTTAGATGTGCTTTCAAAATCATTCATTCCATATGCAAATCTCAGAGTGCTTAATGGGACAATTTAACATTAATATTTTTCACCGTCCACTACTAAGCATTAAACATCTGAATTTAGCACTTAGCATAGTGAGTAAATCATCCAGGAGTAGGTACTTTGTGGCTACCTAAGTTTGTATTACTTCCAAACTCATGATAAGTAGCTAAAGAATTAGTTACCCTCTTCTTGCATATTGATGTTTAAAATATCTGGGGCACTAGGCAGGACAATTGGTGTACACTTGGGTCTGGATAAAGAATGGTAAGTTCTGCTCACTTGATTTGTTTCTACTTTATTCCACTTAGTCAATAAATGAATAGAATAAATAAGATGCAAAGTAAGTGAAAGTGGATCTCTGATCCCTTCTAGTTTTTTGTTCAAGTGAAATCGCAAGTGTTGGAAGCTGTAAAGAAGGACATGATGAAAATTCAGAGCAGCATATTATCCTTGAATACTGAATTTGGTAATATGCAGTTTGAGGAAGATGTCACATTTTCTTTTCAAATAAATTGTTCATTACAAATAAAGGTTTTACATTATCAGAGTTTACGATAACTCTCTAAACAATGCATATATAAATATCCCACTTACATAAATACATATCCAATAACCAGCATATTAAAATTAATATGAAATGGAATAAGTTCCATCCACACCACAGCAAAAATGGGAGAAGGACATGACAGCCCATTAGGATGCAATCCTGAAATACAATCAGCCATCAAAAGCCCTATGAATAGCAGAGCACTGACATAGTGCCGGGCATGACAGTGTCCAGTAGAGTTTCATTCTGTGTATATAGGGTTTTTAGGAGTCAGCCCTGACTCTACACTACCTAACAAAAACAAATATGAATCATCTGCTCTTCAATAAAGTAAAACTAGCTCAAGGATGATTCTATCAGTCACATATATTGTTCTATCATATTAAAATTTTGTAACTTCAAATAATAGACAAATGTGAAATATGAGTTCTCTGTAAGACATTGAAAAGTACAGTAGTATACCCGTTAATATCAGCTACCCATAGATTTCCATTTGGCGCAGCTGTACCACAAGCTTTATCTTGGGAAGAGTATACAAGTAAGCATAACAAAAGAGTTTGCCAGAGTCAGTTATTATTTGCTGAAAGCCTCCGAATGCTTTCTTACCTTAACTCCTGATGATGGTAACATTTTGCGATCATTTCCATGATTTTGAACAGGCATCAACCATCTCAAAATTATCAGAAAACTAATTTTCAGTATAAAAAATATATCAACTTGTTCTGATTCTTCTGCATTTATTGAACATAACACATTTAAATAATGCTGGTGTTTTAGTTAATATTGTTACTATTTTTAAGTTTTTTTTAACAGGTGCATTAATTGTGGTTGGTATTTCCTTAATCCAATCTCCCCAAATGCTTTATTTTCAGTGCATGATTTAAATGATTTAAAATGTTTCTGACAAGCATATGTAATATTTGTAGCTGAATGTCTAAATATCAGTGTTGTTGTTGTTAGGTGGTGAGTTGGTATCCAACTCATGGTGACCCTACATACAACAGGCAAAACAGAATTGTCAGTGCTTCTCTGCTTTTCATAGGGTTTTCAGTGGCCGAAAATATCAATGTGGTATGATAAAAACAGTGAAAATTTAAATTCAAGAATTATAACAGTAAAAGACATACTGTCATTAACCCTCCTCAAAATACTCCTGCATTAGAACACACTTGACACTCTTGCCACTTTCTGAAGCAATTGTGGAAATCCTCCTTCACGAGTGTCTTTACAACCCTTTGTGTCACACATTGCTTCTGGTAAGATAATTTCTGCCAAATAAAAATATTAGTGTTACCTCATCTACTTTATTCACTGGATCTGGAATGATTTGACTTCTGTCTCATTACCAAAGTCAAAACAACCATAAAAGGTAGATGTTTTGAATTTATTCAGAACACTGAGGTAGCCACAACACAACTAACAAAATTCATGAAAGAGGACTTAAGTGCTTCAGAAAGTGGAAAGATAAATGGAATAACAGCATTGGAAGACAGGGGCAGTTCTATGAGGTAGATTATTGCCAATGTATTTTTTAATGCAATTTTTAAAAAATTCAAATGTTGGCAATCTTTTTCCCAGTGATTTTATTAGTATTTTAATGTACAAATTAGTGGGTTTCATGCATATCACTGTATATTACTCATTGTCACCTCAACTATTATCCTCTCATGATCCCCTCCTCTCATCCCATTTGTCCCCACCAATGGTCCCCCTTCTACTTGCATGGCTAGGTGTCTATATCTATGTCTATATCTACATCCAAATTTTCCCTTAAGGGCAAAATATGTGAAATTGTCCATCCTTTTCACAGTATCTCTTGATCACATATATGTATCAGTTATTGTTAAGTGTAGAAACAAATACCACTTAAGCTATATTAAGGAAAGTGATTTCATATATTAATGTATATTAAAAATTATTGTTGGATAGTTGATTTTTTTGTGCTCTCTCTCTCTCTCTCTCTTTCTCTCTCTTTCCTTTCTCTCTCTGTTTTCTTTTGTTTCTTGAGACAAGATACCACTATGTAGCCCAAGCTGGCCTCAAACTCATGATCCAAAATGTTGAAAGGTTGAAAGAGAAGGTCTAGACTTGATTCCAATGAAACACCAAATAATACAAAATTGAACATGAGGATAAAATACCTGTTAGACCAACATGGAATAATGCTACATTCCAATCTTGTCCATTCCAAGGCTGCAAATTATTCTCACTCCCTGGAAAATTAGGGGATCGGTACCATTGTCAGTCAGATTAAGAAGCCAAAGTGGGAAATGGAGAAGCCATTATCAATACCACACTATTTTATGTCATGAATGATAGTGGAGTGTAGAAACTGATGGAATTTTCCAGGAATGATTTCCTTTGCACAGCCATGTTTGTCTTCGAAATAAGAAAGAGAGAGAGAGAGGGAGACAGAGGAGAGAGAGAGAGAGAGAAAGAGAGAGATAGAGAGGTGTGTGGGGGGAACAAAATGATCTTCCTTTTAAATCTTATGTAAATGGAATTGTTTGACTGTTTCTCAGCCAGAAAACTAGCAGTGGGGTATCTGTGGTATGTAGTCTTTAGGTATCTACCTATTCAAACTAAAAGAAAAAAAAGCTAAGGGAGACAGATGTGCAGTATACACAGGTTAAGACATATCTACAGTGACATATCTACACTAAAAGACAAAATACAGTAATTAATCAATGGCATCTACTTTCAGGGAGTAAATTTGTATTCACATAATATATAAAGACAGAACCTATTCCACCTAACACATTCTCACAAATGAGTTAATTGGAAGTGTGTGTCAACAAACACCTATAAAATGACATAGACTATATGGCCAAAACAGTATTCTTGTGCTGGAATTACTGCACATAGGCGCTGAACAATGACTAATTTAGATGTTAGCAGTTGCCTTACACAGATTGAGTGAGATAACAGGGATGTCTGCAGTCCATGCCATAAAGTCATGGATGTCTGTTAATGACTTTCGGATTATAATAAAAGAAGACTAAACAGCTGTTAGTTTCTTATGAACTTCCAGCAATTATACATAAAATCAGAGACAAAATAATGTATCCTTGAATTTCTCTTTTGATTTACATTTCAGATAATTCCTGTGGGTACCTATGAAGTTTAATTATACATGCACACACACACATGCACACACACACATGCACACACACACATGCACACACACACATGCACACACACACATGCACACACACATACACACACACATGCACACACACACATGCACACACACATGCACACACACACATGCACACAAACACATGTGGACACTTATGCTTCACAAATTAGCACAATTTTATACCTGGTCATTTCATAAATATAAATAGTGCCAAAATGTATGCATGTTAACTGTATTAAAACCGTCACACACAATATATATCAATAACAATAGATGAATACAAGTCACATTTGCCTTCTGCAGTTAACAAGAGGTCATACTATCTATTGTGAGCCTAATTCAATTTAACTTCAAAATGCAATACATAAATAACATCTCTTAAAACGTGTATACATTTTTGGCATCTGGGATATTTGGAGAAATCTCAGTTACAGTTAACACCCAACATAACTACAAATTTAGCTACAGGGGTTCATTTCAGTAAACAAAAATATTTTTTCATATGTTTGAAAGCCTGACGAGCTTCCAATCCTGTATTACATATTCTTACATTGAAGAAATAAAATAAATAAAGACCACACAGTAATCATAAATGTGAGGGAAAAAAGTGTGTGTGACTTTGTTTTAATGTTAGATGAATATGTGGAATATTTGTGTTGAGACTGCAAAATGATAGAATTGTCCAGGCTCTTGTGTCTGTGGTGGCTGTACACTAATTACATTAGATTTTTCAGTGGTTACCATCAAGTTACATCATTATTCAGATTAAAAAAGTAGTCATGAGCAGTCCAATACAGAACTTCTAAAATTTAATTGAAAATAAAATATTCCCTGTCTAACTTTATTAATGTTTTCTAATGATTAATTTCTATATGATAGGAAAATAATGATATGGGTACTCTCATTCTCAAAGTACCATATAAATTTATATTGTATCAACTGACTCAAGTTGTATTACAAATTTGCTTTCTAATCATGTGTCTTTTCCTGGGAGGCTTGCCAGCTAAGTTAGTTATTAGGCAAATAATCTAAAAACCTGATGAAATTATAATTAATAAAGAAAACTAAAAGGGAATATAAAACACCAAACTATGGGTGACTACTTTCTCTCATATTTTCCTTTACTGAATACTGATTGTCAGAATTTTAATAAGAATAGAGCAGATCTTAATGTGTATGAGTTTTTTGTTATTGTCTACCATTCAGTGCTTCCATTTTTTAAAGTAAATTCAGTAAGCCAGTGATTATCATGGAATATTACTTAAAGGATATTTTCTAAAGTCTCTCAGATGTCTGAAACAATCTAACTGTGGATTTCATAATATATAATCCTAACAATTTTTCTGTTTAAAAAAATGATTTTGCCAATTATTCAGACCCTAAAATTGGTGTTTGCATGATTATTCCTCAGTCTTAAACATGATTTTCATTTTCTATTTCATAACTGTGATAAAACTGTATTTTGTTGGCATCCATAAAAATATTGATATTTCGAACATCTTATAGTTATCACAAGTTTGGTTCTTTTGGCTTGCTGTGGAAAAGGTAGACATTTATTCATGCACTTTGATATGGATAACAAAATGATATTCATCATAATAGTGTATGATATGATCATTAGGATAATTCTTTCCAAGTAGTTACAATTGATCATATTTGGATTTTATTAGTGAGAAAAATGCTCCGTTTATTTTGCTTATAACTGTACATTGGATATAGTTTTCCTGTTTTACAATTTTAGCATTACAAATGAAGTAGCCTAATTTTTCTTTTGTAATGAAGGGCCTACTACATACCTGTCTATGCCTATAGACTATTAAAGTATTCTTGTCATATTTCTTCAGGCTTTGAGCTGGAGTTATATATGTCTTGCAATCCAGAATAATCCTTTCCTTTGTGTAAACTGGCAGTATCAAGGATTTATGGCAGGTACTCTTGGTGCTACTGTGAGGAGAATAAGACTCAATTTTTTAAAAAATTGAGTATAAATCAAAGTTGGTGACAGGAAATTTTGAAAAAAAAAAAGCTATACTCATAGGAAAGCTCAAACATGAATGAGTCTTTTTTATACCTTCTTTTTATACCTTCACCAGATGAGGGAGAGAAGAAACGAGATGAAATAAAAACACAGTCCATAATTTTAACTGACTTCACAGATCTCATCATTAGTGACAGTTGATACAGGTGAATACTTGTTCACATGATTTGGAACAAATTAACTTTACTTTCTCAGATTATTTTTAATACTGAAAAGGAATTTGGGCAAGAAAAACAGTTGTGTGGAAAGAAGATGAGCTTTGATCTCTGATGTTTGTACCTAAATTTCAAGTTCATTACATATTTACTTATGATACTCAGTGCAAGTTGCTCAGCCAGTGAGAGTTAGTTACCCACATCTCAATCCTTTGGGTGTTGCTCTATATCTAAAACATTTCAGTTTTAAAGGAAAAATCAATTCCAGTTTACCAATTATATCATGCCATTGAATTTTCCTTCAGAAGCTGTAACATACTCATAAATTACAATATTGCTTTTGATAAAATAATATCAAGAAGACACTCCATCTATGAACAGAAAACGACACATGAACAATGGAAAGTTTAATCTGCATTTTCTCTGCTTTTGTCTTCCTGCTTTTAGATCTCAGAACAGTTTTTCTTTTGAAATCTATGCCACTATGAAGAAATTAGAGTTAAACATCTTATAATCAAAACTGAATTGTGTCATTATGTTTTTTTTCATGGCCATGTATTTCTACCTTAGCAAGTAACATAACTCAAGATAAGTTCTCTTGTCTTATCAGAAAATAGTTCAATGTTGTATTAAGTGGCTTTAGGATATGTCAAGTTAGGTTATGTCAAGTTTATATTGCATCCTAATTAGCAAGGAATATGATGTAATGTTGAACAAAAGAAATTATCTTTAAATTTTAACAACTTGTGTTTTGATATAACAAGGGACTAATTTATTCTTAGTTATATACCTATTATATAATATTTGAAGTGGCACATTATTAGTAACATTTAATCATGCTGATTTTACAATGGTGCCAAAATAGAATTTTAATAAATACTACCATATTACCCTGTACTAATATACTTAAGGTAAAATATGCAATCTAATCAAACCACAATTTTTTAATATGACAATTACTTGACAAATATAATTTCAAAATATTTCCATTCTGCAGGAAACATGAATGTTATAGAGAAATACAAATAATAAAGGATTATAATACAGTGCAATATCTTTGATTATCTGAAAATTTATTTCTTATACTATTTGTTATAAGAAACACTGATCTCACAGTCCTGTGGATCTGTCTTTATTAGATCACTGAAATTGAAAATTTGCAATTTTTTGACCATTGCTTTATTATTCCTTGACACCTTCAACTAACTATAAGTGTCTGCCAGAGCAGATATTGTCAGGTGGTTGAATATGTCAAAGTTAAATTTTAAATTAAAAAATAAGCCACAATTAAACATCTAAGGGCATTAAACTTTGAAATACTTGTTTCAATATTTAGAACACATTATTAAATCAGAATACATGAACAAACTTGGGAAAATAAGAATAGGACTAGAAATTAGCTAGTGATGAATTTTCAATCTTAATTTGCAAAGGGAAATACTTTGTTATCTTTAGTATATAAAATATATAAGTCTATTTTAGATGATTTAAATATCTATTCCTATCTGTCCTTGAAGTTTTTTTATATATGCATGTTCAAATCTGACTCCAAATTCAGGGAAATTCTGATACTACTTCCAGCTAACCAAGGAAGCCACTGTCTAGGTCTTTCAGTGTTTTACCCAGTTCCAAATAAAACATACATACATATATATGTATATATAACCCCCCATGTATCTATCAGTTTGCTGTACTGTAAAGGATTGCATGTCTCTGATTCTGAATGTTATGGTACTAGTATTACAGATGCCAGCAGGATCATCCATGGTGGACAAGTTTCAAATGAACTTCCAGAATAAGACAGATTGGGAAGCAGGACCCGGCAGCCCACTACTGAAATAATTAGCTATTGAGAACCTTACGAGTAGCAGAGATACACTGTCAAATAGAGTGCCAAAAAATGAGCAGGAAGGCAATCAAGAAATGGCTGATTGTTCCCTCCTCAAAGTAAAGTTGACCTTAATGATGAGAATGGAGTAAAGCTCCTGGGAACTCCTTTAGCTGTTATGACATGACCCAAAATGAGAAGATACATAGTGGTTACAACATAGGCTCAAACATAAAAAGACCATGTGCATGGCATAGTGTTGGATACTGTTTCTCTGTTGTACTTGGGTCACTATAGGTGGGATCTGAAGTGATGGCATATAACAACAACAAATATGCATAAGGGAGTATGTGTGTGTGTATAGCAATGTAGTGATTATAAATTCTCCAACTACTTAAGAGATAACAAAATTATTCAGACATTAAGAAAAACTAGAATAAGTAGTGGCCAACGAGTACGTAGGCACATTCCTACAGTTAAAATGCAAACTCTGACACCACTCATTCTCAACACTACCTTATGTACAATAGCCCTGTGGACATTTCATGGCCTCCTCATGTTCTAACATTTCCTAGTCTTCTCTACAACAATTTAATACTATTTTATTACAAAACACTATCACAGCAGTGTAATTATATACTTCAAATGAAGCCTCAAGCTTTTACAAATAAGTAAAACATTATATGTGTAGGTGGTAATCTGTTATTGCTGAGTCAAATTAAAAGATGAACAAACTGTAATTTTCTGACACAGTAGGAACACTGTAAAGAATAATCTCTCGAAGTGTCATTTTCCTCTTCTTACTGGTCATAAACTGTACTTCTGATTAAAA
>VMDO01022338.1:0-33656 GCA_007922755.1 Pedetes capensis | reverse complement strand
CCCAGTCGTAAGGATTTTTGTTTTGTTGATGTTTAGTCGTAACCCATATTGAAGGCTATGATCTTTGATCTTCATCAGTAAATGTTTTAAATCCTCTTCATTTTCAGCAAGCAAAGTGGTGTCATCTGCATAACACAGGTTGTTAATGAGTCTTCCTCCAATCTTGATGCCGCGTTCTTCCTCATAAAGTCCAGCTTCTTGGATTATTTGCTCAGCGTATAAATTGAAGAGATAAGGTGAAAGTATACAGCCCTGACGCACACCTTTCTCACTCGACGGCGCCTAACTCCAAGAGAGAGAAGTAAATATGCCTTTCCTTTGTTTTTGTTCTATCCAAGTACTCATCTGATTTTATGATGCCCACCCATATTGAGGGTAGATCTTTTCCACTTAGTCTGTTCAGACTCAGACACAAATCTCCTCCAGAAATAGCCTTACTGACACCCCCAGAAATAATGCTTTAACAGTTCTCTTGGTATTCCTTAATCCAGTTGAACTCACACCTAAAATTAACCACCATAGGACAGGAGAGGGGTGGGGGATGAGAATGGAGAGAGAGGTTTGTAGCCAGATGTGGAAAACCAGAGGGTAATAACAGGGTGAAGAAGTGGCTTTTCAGTGCATATATTTGCAAAATTTCATGAAGAAGCCCTGGAATAAGAATTTTTATGGGTAGCTGATCTGCTGACCATGCTTGACCACTCTCCCTGGAGTTCTCTAACTGGTGGTACTGCCATGACTGTCAACACCCTTGGAATCTAAGCTCACGTGGCTCCTCAGTAATTTATAGAATATTTGGTTAATAGGTAAATGGTTATGGTCAAAGACAGATGGGAGAGTTCTGTATCTCTTCCCTCACAATCATGTGGGATATGGCTGTAAAAGCATGTCACAGACCAACTTCAGCCAAATATACAAGTCCTTTGAGCAACCAGCCATGAAATAGGTAATCTGTTCCTGTGAGCTCAATGACCATCATACTTTCAGTTCCTTAGGCATCCCAACAAGCACCTAAGGTTTAATCGAAGATAGAACCAGCAATATTCTGAAGACAGGTGTTAGGTGTTATGGTTTGTGGATGAAGTGTCACCTGAAAGGATCATGTGTTGAAGGCTTGGTCCTCAGCTGGTGGTGCTATTGAGAGGTGATTGGATCATGTGGGTGCTAACTTCATTGATCAGTTAATCCACTGATGAGTTCATTCTGAACAGGCTATTAGGAGGTAGGGTCTGGTTGGAGGAAATAAGGCACTGGGGCATTCCTTTGAAGGGGACATCTTATCCCTGGCCCCTCCCTGCCTCTCTCTCTGCTTCCTGGCCACCATGGAGGAGAGCAGCTTTGCTCTGCCACATACTTCTGCTGTGATATTCTGCCTCGCCACAGGCCTGAAAGCAATGGAGATAGGCAGCCATGGACAGAAACTTCCGAAACCATAAGCCGAAAAAAGTAGTTCCTCCTTTTAAATTGTTTCTCTTAGGATTTCCCAGAGCAATCAAAGTCTGACCAACACAACAGAGGAGCAAGCCTGTTAGATTAGGCCCCATTGCCCTTTATGAAGTGAGTGGGACACAAAATCAGGCACAATGCTGGGCCTCAATGCTAGGTGTGCTAGATTCTTCTTTCTCTTTTATGCAAGAACTATGAGGAACATGCAGTCATTCTGCCCCATTACATACCTCAAGTACTGTACATTCCACCAGTGTGAAATTATTTTTAATATCTTGTAAGTTAATATAAAAACCCCAGGGCAGCCCTGGCTTTGATCCCCTGCATTACAAAACAAAACAAAGCACCACAAGAGCAACAACAAAATCCCAAAACTCAAGGTGTATTCAGATGACCATATTTGCATTAGCTCAGTTGGTAAAGTGCTGTTCTGCACTCTCTGAGGCCCTGGGTTCCATCCCCAGCACTGCAAAAATGGAAGAAGGACCTGGCAATCTACTCCCAAAGCAATCCTGAGAACAATCTGCCACTGAAAACCCTATGAATAGCAGAGGAGCACTGAGATAGTGCCAGGCCCAGCACAATATTGGGGAGTGTTTCATTCTGTTGTACATAGGGTTGCTATGAGTCAGATCCTAACAAGTACCACCCTGGGATATTGATTACTGCTCTTAACATTTCAATATTAACTGGATACCCCTGGATTATAGGTGAGCTACTTTCCCCTCACCAATTCCTATAAACAATATTATAAATATCACTCAAGGAAATAAAATAACTCACTAAATCTCCTGCCACTCAGAGTAAAGCAGTGTGCAGGTTATTAAGCCCTTGTTTCTCAGTTCCAAACCCTTCTTTATGATGCTGGTATTGGGACTCTGCAAATGACATTACTGTTTTGCCAGCTGTCTCTGTTAGGTTCTCCCTAGAAGACCACTGGAGACAGACTGCAAGCTGAACAAAGGAGAAAGAACTGTTCAGGGGCTCTCCACAGGGGAACTGACCCTTATACACACTGCCTGGACTTGCAGGCTGTTCTCTGGAACCTTGGTGGCAGCCTCCATAACCCCTTAATTTTTGCATTCTTCGTGCCTGCAAAACGAGCACCATATGAATGATGCTGCCAGTTTCAGTGATAGCTGGGCCCTTTTGGACTGTGGATGCTGTAGCTTCTGTGTGACTGGACTGGGAAACCACTTCCTTGGGTGATCTTTCTTGAGCAGGGGGCCCTGGAGGCACTGGTTTTTCAGATACTTTCTTTTCAAGTGAAAGTCTTAAATAGGTTTCCGGTTTCACATTCTGGAGCCTTAGATGGGAGGAGTTTGGCCAACTCCCGCTTTACTCCCAGGACATTCTGTTGTTCCAGGGCAAAGTGTGCAGCTTTTCTTTAACAGTGCTTATCTCTTTAACAACCACAGCCTCATTGCCCGAACTTGCCTTGTCTGCCACTTTAAACATGCTGCAGCTTTTTTTCTTGCCAAACTGCATGCTTTTAAAATCTTTTTGCTCTACTTTCCCCTCCTTTGTTTCATCATAAATCTCAGTAAAAGTATCCAGAAATAACCAACACAAAGTGTCAATATTTTGCAGTCTTGAAATTTCCTCTACCAAGTTAATTAGTTCATTACTTTTCAGTTCAGCCTCCCTCAAATCTTTAGGATATGGGCAAACTACAGACAAACTCTTGCCCAAATGTATTATGAATGATCTATATTCCAATTCCCAATAATGTCCTCATTTCCCTCTGAAACTCCATGATCCCTGTCTTTAACTCCCACCAGAATCACCCTCAAGCTCTACTTGCAGCATTCCAAGGGCTTCTCTAGCCTGCATCTCCAACATCTTCCAAATGCCTCCTGCAAACAAATTCCAATGGCCTAAAAACCACATGGTCAGGTTTCTGCATAGCAGTGACCCCACTTTCCAGTACCAACGTTCTGTGTTAGCTTGTGTGTTGCTGTGGCAAAATACCTGACTAACCAACTTCAGGAAGAAGGACAGGTTTATTTTAGCTCACAGTTCAGGGGGTTTCCGTTCATAGTGGCAGGTAGGCATGGTGGAGCAGGGCTTGTGTTGGAGGACCTCATATCAGGGCATCAGGAAGCAGAGAGAGCTTACCAGATCCAGGGGTCCATCTAAAAACTCCAAAGGCTCACCCCAGTAACCTACTTCTATAAGCTGGGTCCCACCTCCCGAAGTCCCACAGCCTCCACAAAAAGCACCACCACCTAGGGACCAAGCATTTAAACATATGACTGTTGGGGGGCATTTTAGATTAAAACCACAGCAAAATGATTCCTTTTAAACTATGACAATAAGGTAAAAATTTGACTACACCTACCATTATCAGAATTCAAGGAAGGTCTAAAATCCTGTGATAGGCTGCTTGGGAAATGGAAGCTGAAGTATTTGGACACTGAATAGGAGACAACAAAGATGTAGGCAAAGGCAGAATTACTTACATAGAAATGATTAGAAATTCTTGGGGTGAGTGAAGACAGAAGAAATGAAAGAGGGAGGAGTTGAGGATGAGTGAGCAGTTAAGTAGGTAACAAGGACTAGAGTTTTAGTGAGGCTGAGAATGAAAGCCAGAAAGGGTGAATGAGCAACATGGCCGGAGGCTGGCTTCTGTGAGGAAAGAAAATCTGCAAACAAATCTCAGTGGCAGGAGAGTGAGGGACTAATAGCATAAGGTTGTTCACTGTCTGGTATTTGTTATAAACTTATTTGCCTTTTTGAAGTGTTTCCTATTGGAACTAATGTAGAAATGAGGCCACAGAATCAAAAAATTTTGAAACAGAACACTTGATATTCACTAAAAAGTATTCATGAGGGAAGAAAGGAGAGCAGGTACTAACTGGAACAAAAAGTCAATTTGCCTCAGCTCTTAACACATCAGTTTTACTAGTTTTATTCACAAGTATAATTTAAGATCTCCCATCCTACCCCTTTTGAGAAATTGTGTTGGGATCCACAGGAATTCTTGTATTCATAAACAAATCTGTACAGCTTTGAAAATCAGTTCTATGTTTTGGAAACAAATAAACAAACAAAAAAGGGAGGGCTGGGGTGTAGTTCAGTGGTAGAGTGCTGGCCTAGCATATACAAATCCCTAGGGGAGAGAGGGAGAGAGAAAGAGAGAGAGAGAGAGACAGACAGAGAGACAGAGAGAGACAGAGACAGAGAGAGACAGAGACAGAGAATGGAAAGAAGAAAGGAAGGAAGGAGAGAAGGAAAGAAGGAAAGAAGGAAGGAAGGAGAGAGTCAAAATATTCACCTGGAAAAAGAGATGAGTATGGAAAAAGAGAATTACAATATTTGCTTGGAAGAAAGGAGAGATTAAACATTGAGAGAACAAAGTAAAATAAGGACCTATTTTGTTAACTGGGTTTTTAACTTTTAGAATACATGATCTAGAGTTATTTAACTCTGGGGATAGCTGAATTAACTCAGGTAGATCAAGGATGAAGGGTGCCTTTCTCACTTGGACAGAAATAGTATAACAGAATAGGAAGAAATATATGAGCCTCAGCCAGAGCTGGAAGTAATGTTAAGAAGTGGTCAGGAATTATTGGCTCCTAGGACTTTGCAGACATTTGAGAAGGGCACAAAATTCCTCGCAACGTTTAAGGAAGCTTGATCTGAGCTCCTTCAAATCCAAAGAAAAGATGCAGGGGCCAATTACAGCTTTTCTCAAATGGATCCCAAGAGAGAAGTCGATTCTAGTGGGCCATCGGCATCCATTGTATGCAATGAATTAACTTCTTTCCTGCAAGTTCTACTCCAGAAGAACCTTCTAGAATGGTATTTATCAGCTCTCCATGGGAGAATTAAGAAGTGTCATTAAAATTGTCTTCTATGTTCTAGAATTCAAATATGGAACCCCAGTTGAGACATCAGGCTTTTTATAGCCCTAAGAAGGTACCTTCTGATAGAGTCAGGTGATTTTTTAGTGAAAAATTTTGACAGTGTGCTGTAGGCCCTGGGGAGTGAGAGGGTCCCCATTCTAGCCATCAGGAGCCTGTGAGTCACACAGTCTCCAAGCTAGAAGTCACCTTAAGAGTCTACTCCCTTTCTTTTCTTGATTTTGAAAGCGAAGTTCAGAGAAGTGAAATGGTTTGTCCAAGACCAAGAGTCAGTTAGGCAGTAGGGTTGCAAAGGGAATTTGGGTTTTTGACTCTAAGCCTAGGGCTCTTCTGAGAATGAATTTCATTACTTGTTGTGTTTAATTGTATTACTGTTGCCCAAATATTCCCTTCCTCCTCTCTTCAGCACCCCTCCCCTGATTCATGATCTTTCTGTTCCTTTTGCCTCAGTAGCCTGCATCAATATGACATAGAGCAGAGCTATGATAGACACAGTGTGGATTAGAAATATTCTTTTCTGGTTTTAAACCACTGAACTTTTGGAATGCTGTCAAAAGTTCATTTCCTGTGAATCTGGGTGGGCATGAGGAGTGTTTAGATGGATCAGAGCCAGGAGGTCAGAAAAGAGAAAGTAACTTTGAGACTATTTCTGACCATCCTTTCCAGCTCTAGAGAAGAAGCAAGGAAAAGAGGTGGGAGGGGAAAGGGAAGGGGACCAGGCCAAGAAAGGTACATAAGGATTTCAGACAGACAAAATTTCCTGACTTCATATTTTGGTGTAGTACCTGAGCCTTTGAAGGTTCTTCCTTTTCTGCTGCCATTCATTGTGACTCACATTCTCACAAGAGACTGTTCCTTATCCTTAATCAGTGCCAGAAGGACCTTCTAAGTTAGTGGCTTTTGGACTATATCCTAAATATTAACTTCCAATTTCCATCTTAGCAATGCAAAATAATCTTCATCCTGTACTACTCACTTTTTAAATAGTCAAGTAGAAAATAATCAAAGAGGTTGAATTAATGGTTGGTGATTGTTATTATTTATTAATATCAGCCATTATATGGGCATTAACATGAGTCAGATTAAGATGAGGTAATAGCAGCTCCAGAATTAGATTATGTCATTATAGAGTCATTCTTTGGCTGAGTATATTGTATACCTGTCCTGTGATTCGTCACCCAGAAACAAATCCTAAACACTTGATTTAGGTTAATTAATTAATTTTTAGTGCTGGGTATGGAACCCAGGGTCTTGTGTATGCTAAGCATGTGTACTACCACTGAGCTACCCCCCCCCGCTCTTAGATTAAATATTATTTTTATTGGCCTCAACAGAATTGGTGTTAACTCAAGATGTTACCAAAATCAAAAGGAAATTCATTTTCATCCTTATAAATTCAAAACATTAGTTCACTAAACAGTTCTTGTATCATAACTCTAATTTTGTATATTTTATAAAGTAGTGAGTAATCTTTAAAGTAAGGCCTGAGTAAAATCTTATGCATTAAAAGCCTTCATAAAGTGATTTTTATATTTGGCACTTCACAAATAAAAAAGGCACAAAATAATTGAAATAGATAAGAGAAAACTTCATGTTTCAAATATTCATACCCAATGGCACCAAGAGCTAAGGTAAAAGCTATTTCATGTCAACATTAGATAGATAGCCATAAAATATCTCTGAAGTAACTGTATGAGAAACAAGATGATTTGTTTATATATTTTAAAAGTTCACAAAGACTCCATTATGTGGGAATGTTAAGTGTAACCTAAGTGACGATTCTATCCCAACATATATTTGATCTTGCCTGTCCCAGAGCACCCTAACTACACAGACTGCGTTTTTCACAAATGTTTGGATTGGACACTATCCATTTATACTTCTTATTAACACTGCATGCCCCTGTTCAGATGAAGTGGTCCTCAGCCCAGTGGATGCCACCATGATCCATCACCACAGCACTGGGTAAAGGCTCCAGACCCTGGGGGCCAGTGAATGAGTGAAGGACAGTGCTGACCACTCCTTCTTCATCCACTTGTTTCCTGCTGCTTCTGTGAGCTGCATTTTTTTGTCTGTGTTTGGTCAAAGCACTGCAAACTTTCTGTGGATAAAAGGCAGTGGTTAAGAGCATAGATTCCAGAGCCAGGCTGCCCAGCTTCAAATCCTAGCTCTGCCATTTGTTAGTTGTGTGACCTGCAGCAAGTTCTTTAATTCTCTCTGCCTCTATTTCCTTGTGTGTGAAATGGGTGATGATAACAGCCCCTCCTCACAGAGTTGTTGGGAGGTCTGAATGAGGTAAGCATACAAAGGCCACACAATGTGATGTTTCAGGCACATAGTAAATACTACATAAATGTTGTTATTTTATTGTTAGGTACCATGGAGTAGAGCAGCTGGGTTTAGCTCAGTTGATGGAGTGCTGATCTGTGTGCTCTGAGTCCCTGGGTTCGATTCCCAGTACCACATAAAATGGGAGAAGGACTGAATAGTCCACTCTGGAAATAATCAGCCATTGAAAATGCTATGAATAGCAGAGAAGCACTGACATAGTGCTGGGTATGGCACAATGTTGGAGGGTGTTTCGTTCTGTTGTACCTAGGGTTGCTACGAGTCAGACCTGAGTTAATGGCACCTAACAACAACAAATGGAGGAGTAGAGTCCAACTCATAGCAACCCTAGATACAAGAGAGCAAAAGACTACCCAATACTGTTATCTATAACTATTGCCTTTGGTTACAGTTGCTGTGATTTGAAATTGTATCTGTCAGAAGAGGATTTATCTGTTTTTTCAGGACACTCAGTTTCCAGGACACCTAGAAATCCTACCACAGGATGGGGAGGAGAATCAATGTAGAGGGATAAAGGGGTAGAGGAGAATCTCAATGGAAATAATGCAACTTCATGAGTACATGGGAAAAATAGGGGAATATAACCCAAATATGCATGAGTTTTACTACATATTAGACAAAAGATTCCATAAACCTTGTAAGTTGATAAAAGTGTAACCAAAAGTGATGTGATAATTGTATAATGGAAAAAAGCCAATGCTGTGTTACTCTGTACCCCACCAAACACTTACCCATAAAAGGAGAAAGAGAAATCCCACCACAGGAACTAATTTGAGGTGTTGGTTTCCCAAGGGATACCTGAGGAGGCCAGAGTCTTATGGGGCAAGGGCAGCCCCAGGCTGATAATGCCATCAAGCACCTGAGTGGGACCAGGGCAGGCCTAGAAGTTCCTCACATGGATGCAGAGGTGGGCAGTTAACTGGTGGCAACATCCAGGCTCCTGAAAGGGCATAATGATGGGCTTTAGCATTATTTCTTACATGAAGAGGGCATCTCATGAATGTACTCAGGTTAAGAGGATTTTTATAAAAACAGTTTTTCATGCTAAAGATCTTCAGCCAAAGGTTTAGTCCCATACAAGCACTGAACCATCTGAATGTGAGTATTAGAAGCCCCATTTCCCACTCCACACATACCCCTGGATAAGAGGGATCTGGAATTGGTCTGGCTGTCCAAACTTGGTCTCTGGGATGCTTCATGGGGAGATACTGGGCCTTAGCATTTCCTTTATGTGGGGTGCACGCCTTCCGGTCTGGCCTGGAGGTTTGGACGGGCGGCGCTGCCATGCACACAGATACTAAACACAATTCACTTGGGACCCTTGGGTGAGGGGCGCGGACTCCTGTAGCCCTTGGGACCCCGGAGGAGATGGGAGAAAGGAAAAACCCCAGGCGCTTTTGCCTTCCAGGGGCAAACACCTGTGTTAGTTGTCTCGGTGGTCACGAGGAGACAGCTGTTGCTTCGTCGGTGATCAGATAGAGAGAGCAGGTTCTTTCCTTATTGATGATTTCAACGGGAGAGCGTTCTTTCCTCACCGAAGGTCCAGGGGAGAGTAGGAAAGCTGTTTCCTCATCAGTGGTCCGGGCAGGAATGGACGAGAAGGTCTTGCTTAGTCAGTCGATGGTGTGGGCGAAGAGGTGAAAAAGGCAAAAAGGGGTCGAGCTGCCACAGCACAGCTCTTTATATAGCTTGCCCGCAGAATGGCCTGAGCCAATCAGCTTTCAGTCCAATTGTCCAATCAGGAAGGGTTTTGTACAAATGTGCAACCAAGTTACTTTCATTTTCCCTGGATTTCTAATTTACAAACCAGATATTCAAAGGCCATTTTCTCAGTTTGGGAGTTTTTGCCAATTTCCTTTCAATTTTTCCCTACACTTTCAAGCTGTAGACTCCTTACGATATAATGGTAGATACTGTGGCCTTGTTATCCAATATCATTCCTCATTTTTCTTTGCCTCCCTTACACCAGAGGCATAAAAAGTCAGATACTACTTGCATTTTGGGGCAATCATGTGACACATTTTCAGCTAATGAAACATAAGAACTCTTCTGAGATGTATTTTCTCCTACTTTCTGCATTTGGGGACAGTTATGTGAGGAAATCATTCTGATAGCTGTGGTGATAATTTTGTGATCATTAGGTGACAGACTCATGGGCAAAAAAGCCAACAAGCTAAAGAATGGTCTAGAAGAAAGATTAAAAAAAAACTCTGAAATTTTAATGACATTGTTGAGCTGCTCAAAGAATCCTTATTGTTGTTGTTGTTAGGTGCCGTCGAGTCGGTATCTGACTCATAGCGACCCTCATAGGGTTTTCAATGGCTGAGTGCTTCGGGATTGCCTTGGGAGTGGATTGCCAGGTCCTTCTCCCATTTTTGCGGTGCTGGGAATTGAACTCAGGGCCTCAGAGACTGCAGCGCAGTGCTCTACCCACTGAGCTAAATCCCCGCCCCAAAGAATCCTAGGACAGCTTATTCCTGGACTTTTTATTTAGCAAATAAACACTCTCAAGGTTTAAGCCACTGTTAGTTGTTTCTCTGTTTCTTGCAGCCAGAAGCATTCTGAAATGAGATCTAAACTGTCAATATGGGTGCCTAGTTTGTGTACTGGAACTTCTGTTTCTTCTCCTGGATCAGGCCCTTGTTTGAGCAGCCTTCCCAGCTCTTGTATTTCTTTCTCTCTCCACAGTGCTGGACAGGGCTATTCTCCACTGCTAGCGGAGACACAGGATACCTTCTTCCCTGCACTACCATGCAGAATTTGGCTAGTGTCTGACCATGGTATCCTGTTCACTGACTTGTACCCCTTCTGTGTGGATAGCCTTCTAGATCCAAGGGTTCCTTATTATGTTGGATGTTGTGGTTTGAACTACAGGATACCCAAGGCAAGGGCAGCTCCTTTGGTCTTAGACCAGTTCTCTCTACTTATACCTTTCTGATAGACCTTTAGCCAAGGTGACATCCCAGCATGGCTGGCAACTGGGCCCATGCTGGGGGAGGGCCACATATAACCTAGAAGGATAAGGCCCTGAATCAGCTCTTCTTAGTCCTGAAGGGTTTGAATTCTAGGTGCTTTATCTCCCACTCCTCAGAACTTCTCATACTGCTGACTTGTCACACTGATCCTGGCCAAGAAACCTGATCTTAATCCCTGTATTGGATCTTTACAGAAGGGTATTTTGGAAAAGAGGCCTGGATTTTAAGAGTTAGGATGTTTTGGCTTTAGCCCTGTCCCTCCCACAAGCAAACCACAGTAGACCGCTCCTGTTCTTTCTGTGCTTTTATTTTATATGTACAAGATGGAATGTTAGTCTTTGCCTGATACTGCCATTTACCTCTGTAGAAAGTGAATTTTAAACTTAGAGACACAATAAAAATTATAGACTATACCTTAAAGGAATTATTCAGAACATTGAGGGACATTTATATAAGTACTCATGGTGTCTTTTTAATTTTGAGGTTGGGGAAATATAATGAAAAATTCACTGGAGTCAATTTTAATTGAAAAAAATCATATTTGATTTTCCCCCAGGGTTTTCTAACACACTAGAAATAAATTACAGGAAGGAGAAAAAAGCACTAAACAGTAATTCTGCCCAGTTGTAAACCTTGCTTTTCATGTGAATTAAGTCTTTGATCCTAAAAATCCACTTTACTCTTGGACAAATACCAGAGAGGCTGCCCTCTTGGGGAAGCAGCGGTGCCAGGGACAGAGTGGCTGCTGGGAGCTGAGGTTTCTCCTACATTTGTGCTGTTCTGAGCAGAAGCTTGAGGAATAGGGGTGGGGCAGAGGCACGACCTCAGCGCTCCCACTTTCTGGTATGTGAAGATGCCTTTCTCCTTTTCAACTGACTGCTGCTCCTCTCTGCTGTCTTAGGAAACACAGGTCTGGATTCTTTCCCTAGTCAGCGTGTTTGTAACTCTGCAAGGCCATGGCAGTGCTGCTGAATAGACTCTGCTTGCAGTGGCGAGCTCTTTAATGTCCAGTCACCTCTACTCTTATGGAAGCTCATCTGCTTTTTGTAGCTAAGCCTTTCCAGGTGCCAACTTCTGTCCACAAATGTACTGAGAGGCAAAATGGGCAGAAGGCATAGAAAGCAGAAAGCCCATTCACAGTGACTCCTACTGTGCTGATAATAGAGACTTAAATTTTTTAAAATTGTGGTAAACACACATAAGTTAATATTTTCATTTTTAGCAATTTGTAAATGTACAATTCAGTGACAATAATTATATTCACAATGCTGAGTATCCATCACCCAAAGCTATACTTCAAACTTTTCCATCATCTCTCACATAAACTCTGTATCCATTAAACAACTCCCCACTCCCCCAAGCTCCTGCTTTCTATCTCTTTAAATTTTCCTATTCTAGATATTTCATCTAAGTGAACCTCGATTCTGATTTCTCTCTCTGAGTTTACATATTCAAGATATTTCATCTATTTATCTTTTTGTGCTTGATTTACTTCACTTAGCATAATTTCTTCAACATTCATCCAGGTTGGTGCATGTAATGAGGTTTCATTTGTTTTTATGGCTGAATAACATTTCAATGTATGGCTAGACTGCATTGCATTTACTCACTCATCAGTTGAGGGACATTTGGGTTGTTTCTACCTTTAGGCTATTGTGAATAGGGTTGCTATGGACAATAGAGATCTATTTGAGTACCTACTTTTGATTCTTCTGTTTATATACTTAAGAATGGAGCTGCTGGATTATGGGGTTTATGGATGTGGGCATGCTATCAGTAATATCAAGACAGGTACTGGGTATTTGCAAAGACAGGACAGCTAGCCACATCTAGAGAGCTAAGGCAAGGGTTGGAAGAAGAATAAGAGTCAAATTCAATGACCAGGAATGGTTGGAAAAGATGGACTGTACATTTTTCCTATAGGATGCTGTGATCCACCAGACATGGTGGCCTACACCTATAATCCCAGCAACTCAGGGGGTGGAGGCAAGAGGATCACAGGTTCAAGGCCAGAGGCAGCCTGTACAACTCAGTGAAACCCTGTCTCAAAAAAAAGTGAAAAATGGACTGGGGGTGCAGCTCAGTAGTCCAGCACTTGCAAAACCAGGCATAAGGCTCTGGGTTCAAACCCCTAGTACTGTGGGGAAAAAAGATGCTGTGATTCAAACATGGTGAAAATAGAACCCTCATGTGCCTGGTAAATTGTCCCTTTGTAGACTTTAGGTGCTCCAGGAAGGTAAGACAGGGAGGCAAGCAGCCAGGAAGGCAAGTCTAGTGGACTTGGCATGAGGACCAAGCTATTGGTCAAATGCCAAGCATGCAATGAAGAACCAGAGTCCACAGGAACAGAGTGGCAGAGTAGAACAGGGGGTCAAGGCAAAGGCCAGACAAAAAGAAGCAGTAAGGACTCTCACAACCAACAGGCCTTGATCTTGTCAGAATTCTCCCCAAGCTAGAAAGCCTCTTGTACCCCTCCTGCTCATCCAGGGAGAAGCTACCTGATGGCTGTTGGTTTGTGAGTGGAGGGCACCAAGATAAAGGCAGATTATGCCTCAGTCCTGCCTGTGGGAAAGAAGTTCTGAAGCAATTCCCTTTTGGAGACCAAAATAGGCAGCCAAAGGCTCCAGATGACCCATCATCCTGGACTATAATACAAACAACTATTACAAGGCTATATTATATTATATTATATATCACAGTTATATTATATGTTGCACCTGAGAGTAAATATATTGCATGTGTACCCGACAAAGTTTTCTGAGGCCAAGAAATGCACATCTTAAATTCTAGGTGATGACTAATTCTCAACTACATGGTTTAAAAACAACTGCAGAGGCCATTCCAGGGCACTGAGGTCAGTAATTCCACTAGGGTACAAACCAGGTGGCATCATAATCTTCTTGACATACGGCCTGCTGGGAAGGGAATTTACACCACATCTTTAGGTTTATCCCTCAAGCAGAGGCAATGATAGTAAAGGTCATCTAGTGATGACAGCCAGGAGAACAGCTGCCTGGGACTCATGCAGGGTTGATGACCTCTAAGCTCAGGATTGTACAGCTACATACTTTTGGGCTCACCAAACAAGGCTATTCAAATTTAAGATAGTACAAAACGTGCTTAGCTGGAAACCTCAGGGGTTTTATTTTTTTATTTTTAAAACTAAAGCACTACATTTCTTTTTGCAGTACGGGGGGCTAAACAAAGGGCCTCTCACATACTTTGTGGGTGCTCTGCCACTGAGCTGCACCTTCAGCCTATTTTTATTATTGTTTTAAATTGAGGCAGGGTCTCACTAAGTTACACAGGCTGCCACTGGCCTTGAACCTGCAATCCTCCTACCTCTGCCTCCTGAGTTACTGGAATTACAGGTGTGCACCACCATGCCCAACTGCTTAAAGCACTACTTTTTAAAATTTTTAATAGCATTCTATTTAGCCTGATAGAACAGAAAATTATAAATTTACCATGTAATATAAACAAATAATTAATTTATATACTTTTATGCTAGATCTTTAAGATATAGTAGGTATCTGACAGCTATAGCACATCTCATTTCAGAGTAGCCATAGTTCAAGTGTTTAACAATAGTCACATGTGGGTGGTAGGTACCATTCTGACAATGCAGCGAAGCACTCCTTTTGTTTGTTGGTTTTTGTGGTGCTGAGGATAAAACCCAGTGTCTCTTGCATGTCCATTTGTTTTCCAAAGGGACCTTCTAGACCAATTCTCTCTGGGGTTAGAAGTGATGAAGCACAATCCAGCCCAATCTGTAAGCTTTCCCTGGGACTAATCTATACTAACAATAACATGTAAATATAATTAGAAAAGGTTCTCTCCACTGCCATATTCCTGCCAGATAGAACCACACCACTGCTATTCAGAAAGACACAGACGCTGCTTTGATTTTGCAAAATGCATGACCTAAGGGGAGAATTCACATGATGAGATAATTTAGTTCATGTTCTTTAGGGATCCCCTTCCTCCAAGCAATTGAAAGTAGGCCTCAAAAGCAATAGACCCAACTGTAATCATTCAGACTTTGTGGGAATATCCAGTGCTTTCTGGCCTCTTATGTTTGTTTATGCCAGCCCTGATGTCTGGTGCATTCATCCACCCTCTCCATTTGCACAAACTGGACCTCCTCAAAGTTTGAGGGTGACTTTTATGAAGCCCTCTCTGGAATGCCTCTTGCTTCCACAGACCTCTACCTCCTCCAAGAACCCCAAGCTAATTCCATATCCATTTCATCTGTCTCTTCAACTCTTCTCCACTATGTGGTAGACTTCTTGAGGCCACATGTTTTTTATTCACTTTTCCCTTCTCCAATGTGTCTTGCCCTTAAGAAATATGCAATAGGTATTTATAGAAGCAATTAGTGAATACATTCATGAATATAGGAGCAAGTTATATTTCATGCAATGTTTTGGAATCTTTATTCCATAAAGTGGGGTGTGCTAGTATATTTGGGAAGAACACCTAAGTATCTGATTTAAATTCCTAGTGTTTTAATAAAACAATTTTTTCTTTCCTTGGTAGGAAAAGCACCATCTGCTCTATATTTACCTAACTAATTAATTGATCAGTTAGGTCCTAAGACCTAAGTGCCTGTACAGCAACCCCTTCTGCAGACTGGCTAACACCCATGCTTCTTGCCTTCCATTTCTACCCCTTGTGCCTTAGTTTTCTCAGCTATGAAACAGGACACTATATTATTTCACTAAGAAGGTGTCATGAAAAAATCAGATAGTGCTGCAGAAATGTTTGGAAAGGTAAATGACAGGCAAAGTGATCCTGGACTGAGAACTTTTCAAATCACTGTGTAGAATAATACATTTGATCAGATAGGAGAGGATAATGCCACAGAACAAGTTATTAGTCATAATGAGCCCTGGGGAGATTGTGTACTGTGAGCGTAAAGTGAGGAACAGGTAGAGACCAGGACTAAGGAAATTTCCTCCATTAATCATGGTACCAAGAACAGAGCTCTCTTGTATACCTACTTAATCAAAATAGCACACCTTCCCTCCAAAGAAACCGATACCTAAAGCACACAATTGCATCATTTCAAAGTCACAGGAGTTACCTTCCAGAACCAGACAGCCTATTAAAAATGAATAATGTGCATTTCTTCCTGAAAAGAACAAATCAATATCTCTCTGTGGGCCCACTGCCACACACCAGCCTCTGCACAGTACTTTGCCTTTCTTTATCCAGCAGAGATGGAGATGACCCCTCCCTCGGCTCACCCAGTTTGCCCTGGTGAGAGAGCATTTCCTCCTTTTTCTTTTCTGCAGTGAAAGAGATTCATGCCCCCCAAAGAGCACATCATACATATCGCCTGTGATGGGCACTCAGGGGGCTAACATTTTCTTCTCAACCCCCAGCTCACTTGAGGTTCAAATTACTCAGAGAGGTAAATTCAACTACAATCTCTTGGCAGTTCAATTCAGTTAAAGTTACTAATTTTTAGGTTAGTATTTTTGAGCTTCTACTATGTACCACAAGTGTTAGGTGCTGTCCAGTTGGGTCCGACACTACTCATAGTGAGTAGTGACCCTCATAGGGTTTTCTTTTCTTTTTCTTTCTTTTTCCTTTTTCTTTTTCTTTTCTTTTCTTTTTTTTTTTTTTTTTGCAGTACTAGGGGTTGAACACAGGGCCTCGTGCTGGCATGCTTTGCAAGCGCTGGACCACTGAGCTGCACCTTCAGCCCATTTTTTTGTTTTTGTTTTTTACTATTTGAGACAGGGTCCTGCTAAATTACACAGACTGCCTCTGGTCTTGAACTTGCGATCTTCCTGCTTCTGCCTACCGACTCGCTGGGATTACAGGCTTGCGCCACTGTGCCTGGCTTCTCATAGGGTTTTCAATGGCTGATTGTTTCAGGATTGCTTTGGGAGTGGATTGCCACGTCCTTCTCCCATTTTTGTGGTGCTGGGGATCAAACCTGAGTCCTCAGAGTGCAAACCAGCACTCTACCAACTGAGCTAAACCCTGTAACAACTATGTACCCTTTTGCTAAGCCCTCTCCATAACTTATGTCATTTAATTATCTCATTTTATAAGCAAGGAGATTGATATCATAGAAGATAAGTTGTGTGTCTAAAGCCACATGGTTGGTAGATGGTGGAGATGAATCTTGATCCCAGGCCTTTGTGGATCCAAAACCCTGCTTTTAATCATTAGTCTATGCTGATCACTTCCTGTGTTCCCAGGATCACAAGAATGAATCAGATTTGATCTTTGGTCCCAAGTGTGAGGGACTGATGTATTATTTTGCCTACCTTACCTACCTATCTACCTACCCCTCTCCCTCTCCCTCCCTCTCTCTCTCCATTTATTTATTTATTTATTTATTTATTTATTTATTTATTTATTTCAGTAACTGGTGGTTGAACCCAGGGCTTCATGCACACTAGGCAAGTGCTCCACTACTGAGATACACCCTCAGCCTCTTTTTATTTATTATTTTGGGACAAGTTTCACTAAATTGCACAGGCTGCCTCTGCTCTTGAACTTTTGATCCTCCTGCCTCACCCTCCTGAGTGGCTTGGATTACAAGCATGTGCCACAGCACACTACCTTTAGTTTAGATTTTACTAGACAGAGCTCTGCTGTGAGGTAGAAACTGTAGAGTTCCAGAGTTTAGGATCTTGCCTGAAGTTGGGTTAGCAGATGACAAAGTAGGTGTGCAAATTCAGTCATGCTGACTCCAGTTTATATGCCTCATCACTGTGCTATATTCCTTCCTGCAAATATTTGTAAACAGATATGTATCTAAGGTGTAAGAATATCTTTAATGGAAGTAAGTAAATGCATAGTGTAATATAACCACTGCTTGGGTCAAATCAAGGAAACCAGATTTGGGGTTGAAATAACACCGTCAAAGGAGGTAGAAAAGGTGGAATGGGCATTCCATGTATGAGGCCCCAAAAGGCAGGAGGGCATATCTGTGTTAATCACAAACTTTCTCACTTCAGTATTATTCATAATGACCCAATAGCCCAGACATTGCCAAATGATTTCCCCAAACCAGTGGGTTGGTTGGTTTGTATGTTTCCAACTTGGTTTTTGTTTACTTTTTACTGAGATTTTGCTTCCACAAAATGCATTAATTTTAAGCATATGACTTCATAAATCTTTGCATACATATATACCAAAGAAAACACCATCCAGTGTAAGCAATAGAACATTTCCATAGCCCTTGAAGCTTCCTTCATGCCCCTTCTCGGTCAAAACCCATACTCCTTGCCTGAGATAATCAGTATTCTGACCTCTGTCATCTCTGTTGGTTAGTTTTCCTAGTTTTTGAATATCATGTAAAAAAAATCATACAATGTGTTCTTTTGTGTCTGGCTCTTTGTTTCCCCCAACAAAATGTTTCTAAGATTCCTCCTTGTGGTTTTGTGGAGCAGTATCAACTCCTTTCAGGGTTGTCTCATTTCTATGTTATGAGTTGTTGTTGTTGTTGTTGTTGTTGTTGTTGTTGTTAGGTGCCGTCGAGTCGGTATCCAACTCATAGCGACCCTCTGTACAACAGGGGAAACACTATTGTCAGTGCTTCTCTGCTGTTCATAGGGTTTTCAATGGCAGATTGATTTTTGGGAGGGGGTTGCCAGGTCCTCTCCCATGTTATGAGTATACTTCACTTATCCATTTTAATGTTCATGGACATTGACATGTTTCTAGTTTTTGGATATTATGAGTAAAAGTGCTATGAGCATTTTTCACATGTCTTTTGGTGGATATATGTTCTCACTTTTCTTGAGTATATACTGGGGTGGAATTGTCAAGTCAAAAATTCACACACACACACACACACACACACACACACAGAGAGAGAGAGAGAGAGAGGGAGAGAGAGAGAGAGAGACTGTTTAGTTTTAGTAGGTGTGGCTAAACTGTTTTCCAAGGTGATAATTAAAATTTGTACTCTCACCAGCAGTGCATAAAACTTCCAGTTACTCCACATTCTTAGCAACATCTGATTTAGTTGTCTGGCCATTTTTAAAATTATAGATTACAGGAACCACAATCAAGATACAGAATCATGTCATCACCATAAAGATTGTCCTTTTGCAATATTAGTACAGTTGTAGCTATTACTTTTCCATAACCATTTGGTGATCCTTAATTGGTTCTTATTGCCATACTTTTGTCATTTAGAGAATGTTACATAAATGGAATCATACAGTCTATGTCCTTTTCAGATTGCTGTTTTACACTGATATTCTTTATTGTTTTTTTCTATTTTCATTTTCATTTATTTTTGCTTTTATCTTTACTTTCTTCTGATCATTTTAGGTTTAATTTGCTCTTCCATTTCTAGATTCTTGAGGTGGGACCTTAAATTTTTCATTTGAGACACTTCCTCTTTCCTAACATGCATTTAGTGTTATAAGTTTTGTTTATCACTGCTTTAGCTGTAATACATAAATTTTGATATGCTGTATTTTCATTTTCATTTAACTCAGTATATATACACACATATATAATTTATATATAATATATACATACATGTATACATTTACAATTCCTCTTAAGCCATCTTATTTGACCACTGTAATGTTTCGATGTGTGTTGTTTAGTTTCCACATGATTGAGATTTTCCTGTTATTTTTCTATTATTGATTTCTAGGTTCATTCTGTCTGCAGCCATAGTACCCTAGCATCTGAGCCTTTTTAAATGTGAATAATCTCATTATACATTTTGAAGACTGAAGTTTTCTTGCATCAGGTTTTTCATAAAAGCCTCACTGCAACAAATTCCATTCTTTAAATCTGATATGAATCTGTTTTGCAATCTAGAGTCATTTGCAGTCAGACAGATGGCACCAACACTGGCAAGATAGTTGTACTTCACTACTTAAAACTGGCTTAAAAGGAGTACTTCACTTAGTTTTCATCATCTAACCTCAAAAGTGCCTGCAGCTGTACCACTATGACCTCTGATCCTGCCTGATCTCAAAAGCTAAGCAGGTGGGCCTGGTTAGTCCTTGTGTGGGAGACAGCCTGGGATACCAGGCACTGAAGGTTAGAGAGAAGGACCTGGCAATCCACTCCCCAAACAACCAACCCATCATTGAAAACCCCAAAAATAGCAGAGAAGCACTGACAACAGTCCCTGGCATGGCACAGTGTCGGGGAGTGTTTTGTTCTGTTGTACATAGAGTCATTATGAGTCAGACCCAACTGGGCAGCACCTAATAAGAACAGATTGATTCTATTATGGTCAGAAAATACTCTCTGAATGAGTTCACATCTGTTGAATTGGTTGAGGTTTGTTTTATGGCCCAGGATATATGTAACTTGGTATATTTTCTGTGGGAACTTGAAAAAAAAATATGGACTCTGCTGTTTGGTGGAATGTTCTGTCAACATGAGTTAGATCCTCTTGGTGGATCCTGCTCAGTATTTCTATGTTGCTTGCAGATATTTTTACTTGTTCTATCAAATGTCAAGGATTTGTCTATTTCTCAATCAGTTTTTGTCTCACATATTGTGCAGTTCTGCTATTGTATGTGTTATGGTTACTATGTCTTTTTGGTTAATTAACCCTTTTATCATTGTCTTTCTCTGTCACTGGTAATCTTTTTAGCAGCAGTGGAGGGAGGAACGCAGGGCCTTGCACATACTTTGCAAGTGCTCTACCACTGAGCTGCACCCCCAGCCTGATTTTCATTTTTTATCTTGAGTCAGGGTCTCATTAAGTTACACAGGCTGCCTCTGGGCTCAAACTCTCCATCCTCCTGCCTTTGCCTCCTGAGTTGCTAGGATTAGAGGTGTGAGCCATCACACCCAGCTCCTTGGTAATTTTCCTTGCTCTGAACTCTACATTATCTGATACTGATACAGCAAATCCTGTTTTCTTTTGATTAATGTTTGCATGGTATACATTTTCCCATTTGTTTTGTGATACTGGGGACCAAACCTAGGGTCTTGTGCATGCTAGGCAAGCACTCTACCACAGAGCTACACCATCATCCCTGGTCGTGTTTTTTTTTTTTTTTTTTTTTTTTTTTTTTTTTTTTTTTTTTTTTTTTTTTTTTTTTTTTTTTTAAATCCATTCTGTCAATCTCTTGTTTGTTATACTTAAACTTTTTACATTTACCGTAGTTATCGATATGCTAGCATATAAATCTGCCATGTAATTTTTTGTTTTGTTTGTTCTATATATTTTTATTTTGGTTTTTTCCCTGCCTTACTATGGGTTACTTAAACTTCTTTAAAATTCTATTTTATCCCATATGTTCTGATTCATATGTAGGAGCTAAATCTAACTTAGAGCAAGAAAAAAGCCTATCCATATGTACATACATAAAAATGAATATTCATTCATATATAAGAAGGGAAAATATAAGCAAAGTTGAAAGAAGGGCGGGAGGATCAGTGGGTGGGAGCAGAGGTTGAGGAAGGGGAGGTGGAGGGGAAATAGAGAGGAAAGTGGGGAGAGAAAAATCTTAAAATATACAATGCAACTATATGAATACATGGGCAGTATGGTGCTGTAAGATATGTAATTTGTTGGATATGTAAGCAAAAGTGATGTAATATTTGCATAATGGAGATAGCAAAAGTCTTAACTACTCTGTACCCCACCAACATTTATAAATAAAAGGAAAAAAAAAGAATTCTATTTCAGTTTGTGTTTTTGTGCTTTATTTGTATTAGATTTATTATGTTGGTTAATTCTACTTCTTTTAATGACTTTTTTTTTTTTTTTGCAGTACTGAGGGTTGAACCCAAGGCCTCCTGTTTGCATGCTCTGCAAGTGCTGGACCACTCAGCTGCACCCTCAGCCCTTTCTTTTTTTTTTTTTTTTTTTTTTTTTTTTTTTTTACTTTTTGAGACAGGGTCTCGCTAAGTTACGCAGACTGCCTCTGGTCTCGAACTTGCGATCTTCCTGCCTCCGCCTCCCAAGCTGCTGGGATTACAGGCATGTGCCACTGCGCCCGGCCCAGTCTCACTAAATTATGTAGTCTGCTTCTGGCCTCAAACTTGAGATCTTCCTGCTTCCACTTCCCGAATTGCTGGAATTACAGGTTTGCATCACCACACTCAGTTTGAATAACTTTTTGTGGGGCACACGCCTCTCGTCTGGCCTGGAGGTTTGGACGGGCTGCGCCACACAGATACTAAACAAATTCACTCGGGACCCTTGGGTGAGGGGCGTGGAGTCCTACGGCCCTTGGGACCCCGGAGGAGATGGGAGAAAGGAAAAGCCTCAGGTGTTTTTGCCTTCCAGGGGCAAACACCTGTGTTGGTTGTCTCGGTGGTCACGAGGAGACAGCTGTTGCTTCGTCAGTGATCAGATGGAGAGCAGGTTCTTACCTTATTGATGATTGCGACGGGAGAGCGTTCTTTCCTCACCGAAAGTCCGGGAGAGAGGAGCGGGCGAGGTGTTTCCTTATCGGTGGTCCGGGTAGGAATAGGCAAGATGGCGAAAAAAGGGCGGAAAGGATCGAGCTGCTGCACCAGCGCAGCTATTTATATAGCTCGCCCACGGAATGGCCTAAGCCAATCAGCTTTCAGTCCAACTGTCCAATCAGGAAGGGTTTTGTACAAACATGCAACCAAATTACTTTCATTTTCCCTAGATTTCTAATTTACAAACCAGATATTCAAAAGCCATTTTCCCAGTTTGGGAGTTTTTGCAAATATCCTCCCAATTTTTCCCTACAACTTTTTAAATAGTTGTTCTAATAACTATATTGTATATACATAACTTACTACAATCTACTGCCTGCAGCATTAGCCCTGTGGCATCCGATCCCATCAGATCTTGGAAGCTAAGCAGGGTCGGGCCTGGTTAGTGCCTGGATGGGAGACCACCTGGGAACACCAGAAGCTGTAGGCTTGGGAGAAGGACCTGGCAACCCCCTCCCCCCAAAAAATCAATCTGCCATTGAAAACCCTATGAAGAGCAGAGAAGCACTGACAATAGTGTTTCCCCTGTTGTACAGAGGGTCGCTATGAGTTGGATACCGACTCAACGGCACCTAACAACAATTACAATCTACTAGAATTAACATTTTACCAATCCAAGTGAAGTGTATAAACTTCTCTTTATATCCCTTTACACTACCCACTTGTAATACAAATGTCTTAAATATTTCCTCTGTATTTAGTGAGAACTGCACCAGTCATTGTTATAGTTTTTGCTTCAATTGTTTTGGTAGTTAGCTTTCCATTGCTGTGACAAAACATCAAAGATAAACAGCTTACAGGGGGAAAGATTTGTTTTGACTCTTTCAGAGGCTTCAGTTCATGGTCACTTGGGCCTGTCATTTCTGGGCCTGTGGTGAGGCAGAACATCATGGCAAATGAAACTTGCTCACCTTGCGTTGCCTCAGAAGCAGAGAGAAAAGAAGAGGGAAGAGGACAGGGACAAGATAAGACCCTTCCAAGGCACACCTCTAGTGACCTTCCTCTAGCTAGCCCTACCTCCTACAGTTTTCTTGGCCTCTCAATAATACCATCAAATTTTAAACTCACAAATGGTTTAATCATTGATAAAGTCAGAGCCCTCATGATCCATTTGCCCTCCAAAAGCCACAGTTCCCAACACTGCTGAACTGGGCACCAATCCTTCAACACATGAGGTTTTGGGGGACATTTCAGATCCAAACCATAGCAACTGCCAAATATAATTTTAAAACCTCAAGAAGAAAAGGAAGGTCTATTGTGTTTGCCCATATATTTTATTCTTTCTATTCTTTCCAAGTTCCAAGATTTCCTTCTTGTTCATTTAGAGAATTCCTTTACCCATTATGTTAGAATCATGCTGGTGGTGATAGATTTCCTTATTTTTCCTTCATTTGAGGCTGTCTTTATTTTCCCCTTCATTCTCAAAGGCTATTTTCACTGGATATAAAATTCTCAGTTGGAAGTTTTTCTTTTCTTCTCCGCAGCACTTGAGAAAAATTTATTTATTTATTTATTTATTTATTTATTACTGGGAAACAGAACCTAGGGCCTCTTGCAAACTTTGTAAGCACTATACTACAGGGCTGCACTCTCAACTCCTTTTTTAAATAATAGAGACAATATCTCACTAAGTTACATAGGCTGCCTCTGGCCTTGAAACTGTGACCCTCTTGCCTCACCCTCCCAAGTCTCTGGGATTACAGGCATGTGCCACCACACCTTGTTTACTCAGAAACACTTCATGGTGTTTTTTTGCCATTACCAAGCAAAAAGACAAACTAGAGAAAATATTAGTAACAAACATGAGAGCTAATTGCTTCACTAATACAAAGATCACCTACAACTTAAAATATAAAAATGACATTAGCTAAATTAAACTGGTATAAAGAATATGAACTGGTACTTCTCAGAAGAAGGAAGTCAAATAACTTGTGGAAATACTACAGATATTCAACCCTAGGAGAATTCTTAGCTATTTCATATTGATTATCTCTGTTAAACTTCTAGCTGGTCTACCATTTCACTTGGTACTATAAGCATGGAGCTACTCGCCTTCTTTTAAGTGCTTACCATTAAGAGTTTCTCTTTTTTGTGGTACTTGCGGGTTGAACCCAGAGCCTTGTACATACTTTGCATACTTTGCTGCACCCTCAGCCCATTTTTTATTTTTTGAGACAAGTTCTTACTAAGTTACACAGGCTGTCTCTAGCCTCAAACTTGTGATCTTCCTGCCTTCACCCCCCGAGTTGCTGGGATTATGACACCTAACAACAACAGCCACCATGGCCAGGTCACTTGAGAAATCTTGGTTTGACATTTCCTTCTGGCTTCCTTAACTTCTTGTGAGAAATCTGTTGTTATTCAAATTGATTAGCTTTCATTTCCTCACTACTTTAAAGATTTCTACTCTGTGTTTATTTTCCCCAAAAAATAGATCAGGTATCATTTCTCTCACTACTTTTTAAGATTTCTACTCTGTGTTTTATTTTCAGAAGTTTGACTGTATCTTTGTGCTAAATTCCTTGGATCTATCTCATATGGGATTAGTTTAGATTCTTGAATTTGTCTTTTGCCAAATTTAGACACCTTTTGATTTCTTGATTTTGTGGTATTAGAGATTGAATTCAATGCCTTGAGCATGTCAGGCAAGTACACTATCAGGGAGCTATATTTTCAGCTCAAATTTAGAAAAAATTTAGCTATATTCCTCCAAATACTTATTAAGCCTGGCCCTGTTTTTCCTCTCATATTGGGACTGTGATGGCATAGATGTTAGGCAATTTGTTATATTCCCACAGATCCCTGAGATTCTGTTCATTTTATTCAGTTGATTTTCTCTCTGCTGTGAAGATTGGATAATTTCTATTGCTTGGTCTTCAAGTTCACCAATTCTCTCATCTGTCCTCTGCATTCTGCTGTCAGGCTCATCCACTGAATACTTTATTTTGGTTATTGTATTTTTTCTGCTCTAAAATTTCCATCTTGGGGCTGGGGATGTAGCTTGGTGGTAGAGCGCTTGTCTAGAATGCACAAGGCCCTGGGTTCAACCCCAGCAATGCTAAATAAACAAATTAATTAACTAAATTTCCATTTGATTTTTCTCTATTTCTTATTTCTTTGCTGAGACTTTCTATAATTTTTATTCATTTACAGCATGTTTGTTACTTTTAGTTGAAGTATTTTTTATGACAGCTGCTTTAAAATCCTTGGCAGATGATTCTTACATCTGTGTCATTTCAGTAATGGTGTCTGTTGAATATCTTTCTTGTTCAAGTTGAAATTTTCCTGGTTCTTGGTATGATGAGCAATTTTTAGTAGAAAATTGAACATGGTTAGTATTATGTTTACGTTGTGGTGGATCTTACTTAAATGTTGTTTTAGCTGGTCTCTCTTGACATTGCTCTAGCAGGGAGAAGGGGATAAGGGTATACCTCATTACTGATGGATTTAGGTGGAATTTCAGATTCCTTCCCTACTAGGATTCTACTGATACCACTCTAACTAGAGGATCAAGGGTGTCCTTTTCCTGCTCTACATATAGCCTCTACTGACACAATGAGTGGGAGACCTCATAAGTACTTTAGTGGTAAAGTCCAGACTCTCCAGTAGGTCTCCTCTGACACAATCCCAGTGCTGAGGAAAGGGCTGCCTCCTTACTGCCCAATGGGAATAGAAGTCCAAGTTCCCCATGTGGTCTCTACTGACACCAGGAAGTCAGTGAACAAAGATGAGAGTCCTGGTCCTTCACATGGCCTTTTTTGGCAACAACCTAGAGGGGTGACGGGGCTTGGAGAGAGTGGCAGTATGGGTTTCCCATTAGGCCTTTCTTTGTTGATGAAGGTGGGAATGGAGGCAGTAGAATTCTCTATGGTGTCTGGGTGGAGTAGAGTGATTACTGTCTACAAGTTTTCTGTGTTGCGAAGCTGTCTCTTTCCTGGTTTCTGGCTAAAGAGGGCAGGCTTTTATTGGGACTTTTTTTGTCTGTACCCATCGGATTTTCCAGTGTGCTGGCTTCTCCAGCACCCAATCTGGGATATTTGAGGCAAAAACAGAAAAATAGAACAAAACAACAGCAAACAACAAGAACAAGAACAAAAACCAGGAATTCACTATCGTGTTGTTCTTTAGGTACCAACGTTCCTTGCTCATCTGTTGCCTTCTCTCCACCTTTCCAAGATTTTTAATATTTGTCTTAAATATAATGTCCAGCAGTTTGTGGCTATACTTAGTGAGATAGGGAAAAACACATTGACCCCATATTCCTGAAAGCAAAATCCCTTTCTGAAGAATGGCTTTTAAATGCTGTTTCATGGCATCGAGAGGTCCTCTGATGTTATTTCGGTATCTGCCATCAGGAGAGGATATGACAGAGGGGCAGTCGAGTGGCCTGTACTCTGGGAGCTATTACCTATGATTTAATAGAGCAGATCCCCTTTGGTTGATTTTATATATTGGGGTTCTATCTAAGATATCATGGACAAAAACATTTGGCTGCTTGAAACAAATTGGAGGCCACTGCCATAAACTATTGAAATGTCCTCAAATTCCAACATTTTGGTTTCCAAACTATGCCTCTCACTGTCTTTTATGCCTGAAAGAAGTGCAAAAATCTTTTGTCAAAACCATGTGTCTGTGTTTTTACTTTGAGCAACATGGTAGCCATAACCATATGCCATGAAAGCAAAGTGTCTAGGAAAGTTCCAGATATTTGCACACCTAACACAGATGTTCCATTTTCCTGTTATCTCAGTTAGTGGGATGGTAGAAGGATTCAGTCTCTGGTGTCCAAATTCCTAGATGTGAGTCTGAACTAATTCCTAGCTATATAATTTTGCATGAATGACAACTAAGAGCCTCGGTGTCCTCATCTGAAAGCAGAGATAATAAAGCCTAATTTATGCCATAACTTGCTAAATGCTAATGGGTTGTATAAAAGACACTTATTTAAAGGGCTAGTCTCTGTAGTACTCCCCCACTTAGCAGCCACTAGTCACATGTGGCAACTGAGCATTTGAAGTATGACTAGTGTGACTGAACAATTTAATTTTTTTATTTGAATTAAAACTTAAAAGCAGATATTTGATTCAGTTATTGGAAACTTTGAAATATATTTGGAACATCTTGAGTATGAAATAACTGTAAATGTTATGAAACCCAATTATAGACTAAGTTATTTCTGATGAAAATCTTATAAATCACAACGTGCTCCAAGTTTAAAATTCACTCGACAGCTAAACAGGGTAACATATGCCTCTAATCCCAATGACTCAGGAGGCAGAAGCAGGAGGATTGCAAGTTTGAGGCTAGAGGCAGCCTGTATAACTTAGCGAGACCCTGACTCAAAAAAAAAAAAGAAAGAAAGAAAGAAAAATGGCCCGTGGGTGCAACCCAGTGGTAGAACACTTGCTAAGTATGTGTGAGGCCCTAGGTTCAACCCCCAAATACCATAAATAAATAAATAAATAAATAAATAAATTTCACTGGAGTTTGAGGACTTAGAATGACATGCAAAATATCGATAGTTTTTGTTAAGTACATATGGAATATTTTAAATATGTTGGATTAAATAAAACACAGTATATTATTAAAAAGTAATTTCACTCAGTTCTTTATGTTTTTAATGTGGCACTTGAAATTTGAAATTGCATAGGTGGGGCTTGCTTCTTATTTCTTTTGGACAGTAGTGATCATTACACATGATGTGAGTAAATAAATGTCACATGCTTTTCACTTTTGTGAGATTGAATGACTCCTTTAAATAGTTTTATCTGCTTAACCTATTAAAATATATCTTATTGCTGGGTGCAGTTGTGCAATCTGAAATCCCAGCAACTCAGGTGGGTGAAGCAGGAGGATTATAAATTCAAGGCCAGAGGCGGCCTAAGGAAATTAATGAGACCCTCTCTCAAGATAAAAAATAAAAAAGGGGCTTGGAATGTAGATCAGTTGTAGGGCATTTGCAAAGAATGTGTGAGGCCTTGAGTTCAGTCCTGCAGTACTATAAAAAACATTAAACAACTGAGTCTTTATGGGATACATAGAATTTTTTTCTAAAGGTTACCTGACATAGGTTATGAGATATAAACTACCCTCATTGTTGGTTGGAATATAAATTGATGCAATCCTTACCAGATGACCATTCATTCATTCAAACAGGAAATGGAAAACCCTATGAATAGCAGAGAAACACTATCAGACATAGTGCCAGAAAATGAGCCCCTCAGGCACTCAAAAGACGACTGGGGAAGAGTTGCCTCCTCAAAGTAGAGTAGATCTTAATGACAGGAATGGAGTAAAGCCCCAAGGATGTCCATTTGCCTATGTGGCACTACTCAAAAAGGAACAGCTACAAAAATCCATTAATAGTTGGAACGTGGAATGTGCACAGTATGAATCTAGGAAAATTAGAAATCGTGTAAAGGGAAATGGAGCACATAAACATCAACATTCTAGGCATCAATGAGCTAATGTGGACTGGCATGGGCTGTTTTGAATCAGATAATCATATGGTCTACTTTGCCAGGAATGACACATTAAAGAGAAATGGAGTTGCATTCATCATCAAAAAAGACATCTCAAGATGTGTCCTGAAGTACAATGCTGTCAGTGATAGAATAATATCCATCTGCCTAATGAAGAAGGCCAGTTAATATGACTATTATTCAAATTTATGCACCCACCACTAAGGCCACAAATGAAGAAAGGGAAGATTTTTACCAGCTTCTGCAATATGAAATAGACTGAATATGCAATCAGGATACATTGATAATTACTGGTGACTGGAATGCAAAAGTTGGGAACAAAGAAGAAGGCTCAGTAGTTGGAAAGTATGACAGTTCAATGAAAAAAAGGAAGACCCTCAACTTGATTGATAGACACAGTGACTGCAAAAATGGGCTTAAACATAAAAAGGATCGTATGCTTGGCAGTCAGGGAGTGTTTCATTCTGTTGTACGTAGTGTTGTTATGAGTCAAACCCGACTCGACAGCACCTAACAACAACAACAACAACCATATACAATTAGCTCTCTATATCCATAGTTTCCATATCCTCAGATGCAATCAAGAACAGATAAAAAATATTTGAAAATGATATGTTTGTACTGAACATGTACAGAGTTTTCCCTTATCATTATTCCCTAAAAGAATATAATGGCGATTTTTACAGCATTTACATTGTGCCACATCGGCAAATATTATTATAATAATCTAGAGATGATTTAAAGTATATGAGAGGATGTGTATATGTTCTATGCAAATGTACTACACATATATACGTAATTTGAGCATCTATGGATTTTAGTATCTATAGTGGGTCCTGGAAGCTATCTCCCAAAAGTTCCAAGGCATGATTATGGCCTGTGCATACACGGGAGTAGGCAGATAGAAGATGCCTGCTTTTAGAAAAGTTACTGGATACAGGGAACATCTCAGTGTTAGGTGTACAAATATCTGGTCCTTTACTGAACAATTTGCTTTCATGGCATGTGGTTATGGCTACTATGTTTCCCAAACTAAGAACATAGATACATGTTTTTAACAAGAGATTTTTACACTTCTTTCAAGTATGAAAGACAGTGAAGGAGATATAGATTGGAAACTAATATGTTGCAAGTTACTATTTGGGAATTCAGTTATCTAAAAATAATTACAAGAATGGTTAGTTGCAATTGTGATAGGTTCTAAAAAGTAAAAAAAAAAAAAAAACTTTAAAAACCTTTTAAAATTAGCATGTTATTTGTATAGAAACTTTCATCCTAAGAATTTATTCTAGAGAAACAATCATGGATATGCTCCAATATATATATATATGAATAGAAATGTTCCCTGAAGTGTTAAAATACCAGAAACACCCAGAAATAACCTAAATGTTCAATAAATC
This sequence comes from Pedetes capensis, assembly GCA_007922755.1. NCBI lineage: Eukaryota > Metazoa > Chordata > Mammalia > Rodentia > Pedetidae > Pedetes > Pedetes capensis. Next base: position 3,711 of record VMDO01022338.1, on the reverse strand, counting down.
AGGATTGGCAATCAAAATTATCTATTGCATGAACTATGTAGCCATTGAAAATCATGTTGAGAAATGTAGGGAGAAATTGGGAGGAAATTGGCAAAAACCCCAAAACTGGGAAAACAGCTTTTGAAGATCTGGTTTATAAATTAGAAATCTAGGGAAAATGAAAGTAACATGATTGGACGTTTGTACAAAACCCTTCACAAATCCCCTGAACCTGATTTGACAATTGGACTCAAAGCTGATTGGCTCAGGCCATTCCAGGTGAACTATATAAGGAGCTGCACTGCAGCAGCTCGACCCCTTTCGCCTGGACCTTCGACCACCAACAAGGAAAGATCCCTTTTTCACCCAGACCACCAATGAGGAAACAGCTCTCTCTGCTCTCTCATCCAGACCTTTGGACCTTCCGTGAGGAAAGAATGCTGTCCCACTGCAACCATCAACAAGGAAAGAACTTGCTCCCCAATGAGACCACCAACATGGAAGCGTCTGCCCTTGAGGCTGTATAAGAGCTGCTAGCACTTAAAGCTTTTTGCTTTGGGTTTTCTCTCCGCCCTGATAAAGGGCAGTAAAATAGAAAGCTGTGTTTGTCCCCACAAGGCAAAAGCACCCGAGGCTTTTCCTTTCTCCCATCTCCGCTGGGATCCCGAGGGCTGCAGGAGTCTGTGCCCCTCACCCGAGGGTCCCAAGTGAATTGTGTTTAGTATCTGTGTGCATGGCGCTGCCGCCCATCAGAACATCCGGGCTGGACCAAGAGGCGCACACCCCACAGAAAGATCGAATGACTTCAAAATGTGATCACAAAAGCAATATGTGTGCTATGACCTTGACCACATAAAACATAGAAATGCATAATAAAGTACAGGAATTTTTTTTTAAGTATTGGGGGTTGAAACTAGGGCCAAGTGCCTCCATCACTGAAAAGCACCCCCAGCCTCTCTTTTATTTTTTATTTTGAGACAGGGTCTTGCAATGTTGTGCAGGCTGCTTCCAGCCTCAAACTTGCTGATCCTCTTGCCTCAGTCTCCCAAGTCTCTGGGCAGTTGGTAGAGCGCTGCTCTCCAGTCTCTGAGGTCCTGGGTTCGATTCCCAGTACCACAACAATGGGAGAATGATGTGGCAATCCACTCCCAAGGCAATCCCAAAACAATCAGCCATTGAAAACCTTGTGAGGGTCGCCATGAGTCGACCACGACTCTATGGCACCTAACAACAACAACATCACCATGGCACCTTGCCAGGAGTGATCTTTGTTGTTGTTGTTGTTAGGTGCCGTTGAGTTGGTATCTGACTCAAAGTGACCCTCATAGGGTTTTCAATGGCTGATTGTTTTGGGATTGCCTTGGGAGTGGATTGCCAGGCCCTTCTCCCATTTTTGCAGTGCTGGGAATTGAACTCGGGACCTCAGAGACTGCAGCGCATGGCTCTACCAACTGAGCTAAATCCCAGCCCAGGAGTGATCTCTACCAGTATGTTAATAATGTTTACTTCTCTGATGGAGTTATGAGAGATTTTTACTCTTATTTTGCCTTTGTGAAATTTATACATTTCTTTTACAAAACATCTATTAGTCTACTATCCAGAAAAACGCTAAACAATATTTTTTAAAGTGAGCTTATTGAATCAGACTATTTTTCATTTCATAATCTTGTTGAAATGAGACAGAAGGTGGGAAATGGAAAATGAGAGTGCTAGTCATAATAGGATTTCATAGATAATAAGAGATCATGTTTATTGTATATTCACTACTTGTTTGAAACATTAAAACAAAAAGAAATTAAGTGAAAAAGATAGCAATATCAGCAACTTGAATGAACAGGAAATGATTGTTTTTCTGTGGTTGAATTTTCACTGCACAATTTACTTTCTCAGAAGCCACATTTTGTGGATTCAGATGCTTCATAAATTCACAATAAAGATCTTTAATCAAAGCTGGGCTTTGATGTATTTCAATGAGGAAAAGTACTCTTCAACAAAATGGACTTTGAGATTTATAAACAAGTAATAGACAAAAACCAGTCTCCATTTTCCCACTCACCTGATACTGCTTGGTTCATCCAACATTTTATGAGAGAAGAATTTGGTTCTCCCCTCATTTTGCCTGCTTTTTGGGCTGCACCTTCCACTGTCCCAGTAAAGACTGTTTAGATTAAAGATTTAACCATGCCACCATCTTTCAGAAGTAGTGGTCTCCAAGTGTGACTGCCCTGAAGACTTTTTGGTAAGCAATATTCTGGTTTCCTTCACTTAGGCAAAAACATTTGTATTTAAGCAGTGACTAAAAGCGTATTGGCAGCAGTTAAAGACTACCAGTGAGCAAAGAGTACCAAAGAGATCAGGGAATGAACCTAGAGTGAGGATCAATCCTAAACCACCTATACTAACTACTGTTTTATGAGAATGATAGAGATTGCTAATTGCATGCCATGCACTCCATGGTAGAGAAAGACCTATAGCCAACACACAGAGATTTTGAAGAAATGTCCAGTGACTGGGGGTTAGTGATGGATAGTCATGAGATTTTGGACACATAAAAACAAGCCAATAATAAAAAACAGACACATCGTCCTATGGAACAGAAGAGAGATCCCTGGATGCCCATGTTTACTGTGGTACTACTCATAATAGCTAAGATGTGGAAATAGCTTAGGCGCCCATCAATATATGAAAATGTGACACGCACACACACACACACACACACACACACACACACACACACCCCGCAGAGCATTATTCAGCTATAATGAAGAATAAAATCCTGGCATTTGCAGCAAAGCAGATGGAATTGGAGTTTGTTTTATTGACATAAGCCAGACACAGAAAGACAAGTACTGTGTGTTTTCTCTCATATTTGGAAGCTAAAAAAATCAACCTGGGAGTTGAGGATGTAATTCAGTGATAGAGTGGTTGCCTAACATGTGCAAAGCCCTAATTTTGAGCCCAGGAACTGCAACAAAACAAAACACTGAAATTGACCTGAAAGTAGGATAGTAATTATTAAAGATTGAAAAGGGTATAGGTGATGTGTGCATAAGAGGTGACTGGATTCAATCAGTGCATGCTGTCTGTTGGTATACAAACATCAAACTGAACTCCATCAGTATGCAAATCAACACATGTTAGCAAAAGTATTTAAAAACTAAACCAGTAACAGGGGCTGGGATTTAGCTCAGTTGGTAGAGAGCTGCGTTGCAGTCTCTGAGGTCCCAGATTCAATTCCCAGCACTGCAAAAATGGGAGAAGGACGCGCCAATCCACTTCCGAGGCAATCCCGAAACAATCAGACGTTGAAAGCCCTATCAGGGTCGCTATGAGTCGGACATGACTGGATGGCACCTAACAATAACAAACCAATAACAATAACTTCTACATTAATTGAATGTCTACTTTGACAGTGGGCTAGGTATTTTAATAAGTTATTTAATTTCCAAAGTTATTCTCAGAGCCTTTACAAGGTGACTCTTTTCTTGCTTTACAGATGAAGAACATGAGGTTGAGAAAACTTATTAAGTAATGTTGATATTATTAGTAGTACTGCTAGTATTATGCCTAATGGCTATTTTTTAAAGCATAAAACATGATTTTACTTACAAACAGACAAACTCTTAAATAAACTTTTTAAAAAGAAGAAAAGTCTAGATTTTTTCTTACAAAGAATAGGTTTACTCAAAAAGCAATTTCAAATGACATAAACTTATGACATAATTTTAGAAG
>VMDO01022337.1:0-33679 GCA_007922755.1 Pedetes capensis | reverse complement strand
TAATGACCACCTTTTCCTTTTTCTTTCTGTCCTTAAAGCTTCCTTTTTAAAGTTTAAATTCTATATTATGTTCTTATATATTTAAATCCAGTGCTTACTTCAACAAAAATGAACTTGTCTCAACTACTTGCATAACATTTTTCACTGTATCTAATGCTTTAGAAGTAAATGCTTTCTAAAAGAATATTTGTGCAGAAGCTTTTGTATAAATTTTGACATTTTATGGTCATTTCCCTGATTATCAAATTCTAGATTCCAAGTGGCTTTGCTTCAATGTTTTAAAGATAACATAATATTTTTGCTTTGAGAATGTTGTTAAACATCTGCCTTAGATAAGGATACTTCTTTCTGGGAAATTAAATGTTTCTCTCAGGGCATGCTAGAATTTTCTTTCTTTTGAAAAATTCTCGATGTACCACCATAAAGATTTTTTTTCCCCTCTCTTTCTTTCTTTCTTTCTTTTCCTTATATCTACTGTTCATAGTCTTTGGGGCTTTTATATACAATATCACCATCTTTCATTTTGTGGTCTGTCTGCTCATTATTTCAATTATTGCCTATCTTTCATTATTTTTCATTTTATTCTGGAACTTTGTAGATATAGGCTTTTATGTTTCTAGTCTGTGTTTTATTCTCTTCCTTTTCATACAACTAATTTCTTCTTGATCCTTTTCAAATAGATTTCTTGAATTGATTTTTTTTAACTCACATGTTTTGCCACATAGTTGAATTCATTTGATTACTCAACCTATCTATTGACTTTTTTATTTCAATAATTATTTATCTGAATACCCACATCTCTACCAGTATCCTCTTTTTAGCTATCTAATGCTGTTTTATGATTTTCTTTAAGGATACACTCCATTTTAAGTTTGTGTCCTTCCTGAACCCAAAACTCTGCTACTTTTGCAGTAGGCTGTTCAATGTATTATTTTATTTTCATAATCTTTGTGATCTGGAGATGTCTTATTAATGCACTTTATGACTTCATGCTACCCCAGAAGTCTTAGCTGAGTGCTTTGTGTGGGTATGAAGCCAGAATCTTACTTTAGTATCATCCCTTCTAGACCAGTTAAGGGAATAAATGAGGATGGAGAAACTCTAGGCAACAACAAGGTACTGGTGTCATAATTTGTTTTTCCATTGCTCTGTTATACTTCACCAGGTGACTAGCTTCCTTGGAGAACTTCGCAGCAGCTTTGCTCTTGGTGCTGCCCTTTCCAAGGTCATCTTCTATGGGCTGTGATTAGGGTACATAAAACATAATGTGTAATGAGATTTGGGAGGAGGAGGAACTCAGAGGCTGACCTCTACATATGTCTCCATAGTATCCCCCCTCTCGTGGCTTTCAGGAATTGTTGTTAGATGCTGTTGAGTCGTGTCCGACTCATAGTGACCCCTATTGGGTTTTCAATGGCTGATTGTCTTCGGGATTGCCTCGAGAGTGGGTTGCCCCATCCTTCTCCGTTTTGTGGTTCTGGGAATCGAACTCGGGACCTCAGAGACTGCAGAGCGGTGCTCTACCAACTGAGCTAAATTCCAGCCTGCTTTCAGGAATAGAATGGTGTTATGCCACACCTTAATAATTCTGGACTAAGAATTTTCTTGTTCTATAGTAGCATGAATTTAGCAGTGCCCAGATGCTAAAGGGGTAGAGAAAATATAATAATTAGAAATGTTTCACAGCTTATCTTCTTTCTTAACACCTAGCTGCTTTCTATTCGATGGTATCACAGCCATTAGTGGATAGCAACATACTTTGCTTCTGTCTTCTAGGATTTTTACAATAATGTGATCTGCATGTTAATGATTGCTACATGTAAATATTTGTAGAAAGTCACTTTTGAGTGTTTAACTTATTTTCACACTTAGTTTTACAATCTCTAAAGAGAAATCTTAATTTTCACGAGAGAATGACAAAAGAATCAACACAAAGATATTTTGTGGAACTTTGTATATGCATATATACCCAATACTTTAAATTTCACCATTATGGTAGGAAATTGTACTCATAAGCCTGAATTTTAAAACACTAATGTTTTGCAATACAAAAATCTTTAATCATTTCTACTTTGGACAAATGGGACCTCTAGACCATTTCTTTTTAAAATAGTACAATTATTCCATTTTTAAAAGGCTCTCCATTTTTTCTCTCACCAAGATCACACATAAGGTGAATAATGAATCTTCTGTTTTCTCACAGGATGAAGCGAAAGCAAAGGTTTTGAGGGCCAAGAAGGCAGCACTTGGGGGAAAAAGAAAGAAAGAAAGAAAGAAAGAAAGAAAGAAAGAGAGAGAGAGAGAGAGAGAGAGAGAGAGAAACGAAGAAAGAAAAAGTGAAAGAAAAAAAGAAAGAAACAAACAAACAAAAAAAAAAACAAGAAAAAAGAAAGAAAATCCACACATCACCCAACTTCTAGTGACCAAACACTCTGAAGCAGCACAAATATCCTCAAAAGAACACCCCAGGAGAAGCAAGCTTGGCCAACATGCTATCTTCTAAACCCTCTGACTGCTGCATTTGCCATGAAAAGGAAAGAAGATGACACACACATGCTCATTGTTTATATCAAGGCCAACGAGCAGACCAAAGAGATTGTGAAAAAGATCCATGACCAAGGTCTAACACCATGATGAGGCCCAATGCAGAGCAGAAGGCATTAGTATTACTATCTCCTGACTATGATTCTCTGGATATTGCTGACAAAATTGGAGTCATCCAACCTGAGTCCAGCTGGCTAATTTTAAATGTATCATTATTCATTAATAAGGAAATACATTAAAGATTATATGTTTTATGGCTTGAATTGTTTTTATTTAATTACATAAGCATAAGTATGAATAATTTTAATGGGTATTAAGGCTTTTGCTCAAGATTTCTATTATAATATTATTATTTATTCTATATATTTAGTAATGACTTTGGAGATGTTTGTCTCTAAAGTTTTGTCAGCGAATGAAATACATGAGATTTAATATCAACGAGATTTAATGGGGGAATGAAATACTCCCAGGTAGGCCTTAGTTTGATTGGGATACCACTGTTGTTTTAAAACCAACATAGTTCAGGTTTTGGATATATTTAGCTTTTGAAAAACCTTTACATTTTTACAGAAAGAATTTCAAATTATAACATGGCATGTGCTTAATTGTTGTTGTTAAGCGCCGTTGAGTCGGTATCCAACTCATAGCGACTCTCATAGGGTTTTCAATGGCTGAGTGTTTCGGGATTGCCTTGGGAGTGGATTGCCAGGCCCTTCTCCCATTTTTGAGGTGCTGGGAATTGAACACGGGGCCTCAGAGACTGCAGCGCAGTGCTCTACACACTGAGCTCAATCCCAGCCCCGCATGTGCTTAAAGGGAGCTCTAATAAATAAAATGTTTCCTAGATTATCAAAATAAGTTCATGTTCATGCAAATTATATTACTACACTCTCGCTATAAAGAATTTTCTAGGATTTATGAATAAAAATTATGAGTTTATTAACACTTTATCCCAATCATTTGAAACAGAAATAAACAGATGGGGTTGAGAAGAGAAGTGACCACTATGATACTTGCAAAAAATATGTCTTGTAGATGTGACTACTCTGTGACTGTTCTCTCAATAGGAGGGAAAATGAAAGACAAGAATATTTTCTCTTACAGAGATGTGCTAAATGAAATGTGCTAAGAGATGTGGCAAAGAATGTGAAGGAGTGAAAATAGTACAGTGTTGTGAGGGCTTTGTTTTACCATGTTTGTTTTCTCTAGGTGAGTTACGTTTAATATTATTTAGATATCAAGTGCTCTCATGGGTTGCACTGAAGTCAAAATTTATGTTTTTCAAGTGAAAAAACTAAGAGGAAAAAGCAGTGAAAACATAGCTCAGGGATAATATCATAAGCTTTTTTGTGAGATTTCGGGGCTTTGTAATTTAGAAAGCTCCTTGTGATGTATTAATTAACTGAAAATAGGAACACATTGTGTCCAAACAGTGCATATATTGCTAGGGTGCAATTTGCTTGGAGGGTTTAAGTAAGGACTTATATTGTGAAACCACAATAAAAAGATACAGGCAGAACACAGCTTTCTGAAATTGCACCTTTTGATGTGTTGGTGACATGAAATTGATGTGAGTTAGGTGGAATAATGATTAATCTCCCTCAAACAGGCACCTCCTTGAGGTATTCATTAGGTCTCATATTGAAAGAGGATTTAGTAAATTCCAGTTTTTTTGCTTTTCACAAAATTACTAAATATTTATGCATATATGATTAATCTTCCCAGGAGTCATCCAGAGCTGGGAAATCTGGGGAGAAGTTGATCAGAATCACAGTGCGTATATGCAATAGAATCTATAGTGTGGGGTGCTGCATAGTACATGATACACACTGACTCAGCTCTGACCCAGCCCACGGCCTTAATTTAAACTCAAAAGCAAGGCTTTGAGTATTGACCTACCTCCCTTCCCTTCACTATTATGCAGCCAAAACCCTTCCTTTATACTGCCTGTAATTCTAGGCTCCTGAGGTGGTTCTGATGGCATGACTTTTAGAGAAATACCAGCAAACATGTTATAATGTATTGGTTGTTGTAATGTGGACTGTTAGAAAGACAATGTTTTCCACTTCTGTGCATGCATTACTAGTTTCCAAGAGTTTTCATACCAGACTTAAAGAAAATTAGTATTTCTATATTTTCTTTCTTTTTCTTTCTTTCTTTTTTTTTATGTGTGTGATACTGGGGGTTGAATCCAGGGCCTCGCACTTGCATGCTTTGCAAGTGCTGCACCACTATGCTGCACCTCCATCCCATTTTTTTACTTTTTTGAGACAGAGTCTTGCCAAATTATACAGACTGCCTCTGGTCTCGAACTTGCAATCCTTTTGCCTCTGCTTCTCGAGCCACTGAGATTACAGGCATGGGCCACCCGTGCCCAGTCATATTTGTGTATTTTCAATGTGTTCCCAAGATATTATATTTTCCTTTGCATTTGTAGCATTTGTTGTTATACATGATGTGGTCAGGTGTCAACGAGTAAGATTCAACTCATAGTCACACTATGTGCAATAGAAAGAAACACTACCCAACACTGTGACATACACAGATCTTTCATGTTTAAGCCCATTGTTTCAGTCACTGTGTTTCTTCTCATTATGAGTCATGCCACATCAGCAAATGGAGGTCCCAGGGGCTTTACTAAATTCCCATCTTCCAGATTGACCGTATTTTGAGAAATCAACTCTTCCTTAGTCATTTCTTGAATGACTTTCAGTCTGGAGGGCTCATTTTACAGCACTATATTTGACAGTGCTTCTCTGCAATTCATAAGGTTTCCAGTGGCTAATTGTTTCAGAAGTGAGCTGCTGGGTCCTTTTCCCAAGTTTGTCTTAGTCTGCAAGGTCAGATGAAACCTGTTCAACCATGGGTGGCCCTGCTAGTATCAAAAATACTGAAGGCATAGCTTTCAAAGTCACAGCAACACACAAGACCCCACAGGATGACAAGCTATAAACATATATATATATATATATATATATATATATATATATATATATATATATATATATATATATATATATATATCACAATGGCCTTTCCAGATGTAATAAAGATTGTATCAGATGTAAGCTGACAGACTATAGATAGATAGATAGATAGATAGATAGATAGATATCAATGGCCTTTCCAGATGTAATAAAGATTGTATATTTGTTTAAGTGAGCTAATATAAAATCAGCTCTTCCACAATAAGGAAGTAAACGATTTGGTCTCATAACTTTTCTTATACTTGTTTTAATTAAATCAAGTCTAACATCTTAAAAATAGCAAAGATGTTAGGAATATCCTCAGTGTTATAGGGTATGAAAATAGGTGGGAACAATTGAAAAAGGCTTGAAAATGCTGGCATCGAAGTTTATAAATACAAATGCTTTATTGTGGAATAATTTTTAACTGTTGGCTGGGCTTCTGAGATAGAAGTACCAGTTTCATTGCCTCAAAACTTTAAAGAAAATTTCCCCAGGTATAGTTCAAGAATAGAAGTTTTGGAGTATTCTTTCTGTAAAAAAAAATGGCCTATATGACCTAATTGTGTGGTCTTTCTATCTTTTTAATTTTCTTTTCTGCTACTTGGAGAAAAGCTGCAGGGGAAGCAAGAATTCTCTTCTCACTGTGTTTTGCACATTGTCAGAATTTATTAACACAGTATTTTCAGAAGAATGACAGGGTTATTAGACATTTTATGGCAGGAGCTCAAAAACAATTCTACGTTTTGTATGGTCAAAACTTGTAAAATTTTCAAGAACTGAAGAAACAAAAGTGGTTTTCCTATGCATGTGTTAACACAGATCTGCCAAGATGATAGAACATAAGAGTGGAATAGAGTGAAGCGTATAAAATCATATTATGCTTTAAGATGTGTGGGACAGAAGCTATTATAGCTCATGATAAACAAAGGATTAGAAAATGTATGAATATCTTAATTTAGAAGGCCAAATTTATGGACATCAATTATGGAACATGATCTGTGTCTGTCCCAAGACAGTAAAGTAATTTAATTAAAAAAAATAAACAATGTCTGGGGGTATATCTCTGTTGAAGAGTGCTTGCTTGTCATGAACAAATCCTTGTGTTCATTCCCCTGCAACACACACACACAGACACACACACATTTAGAAAGATCATGGACAATAATAAAATGAGTTCAAAATAGATAAATTACAGGTGACTGTTGAGCTTGATTTTGAGAGGAGAAAACACTGATTATACAGGTACATATTTGCACTGATATTGACACACTTGCATGGTTAATTAATTCATTAAGTATCTCTTAGTCATGATCAATCCCTCCCAAAACTGCCAGATTGTCATAATATTGGGGTTTATGTGTTGCTATGATGCTGAAAGCTACACTACTGGTATTACAGATACCAGCAGGGCCACCCATGATGGAAAGGTTACTTCTGAACTCTCAGACTAAGATAGACTAGGGAGTAGGGCCTGCCAGTCCACTTCTGAAACAATAGCCATTAAAAACCCTATAAATAACTGAGAAACACTGTCAGATATAGTGTGGGAAAATGAGTCCCCCAGATTGTAAGGCACTCAAACCACTACTGCAGAACAGTTTCCTCCTCAATGTAGAGTCTATCACAATGATTGGAAGGGAGGAAAACCTTAGTGACCTCCATGTGCTGATATGGCATGACTCAGAATGAGGAGGAACAACTGCAAACATTCATTACTAATTGTAATGTGGAATATACATAGTATGAATCTAGGAAAATTAGAAATCATCAAAAGAGAAATAGACCACATAAACATCGACATTCCAGGCATCAAATGGGGTTGCATTCATCACCAAAAAAAGACATCTCAAGATGGGTCCTGAAGTACAATGCTGACGGTGATAGACTAATATCCAAATGCCTCAAAGAAGGCCAGTTAATATGACTATTATTCAAATTTACTCATCTACCACTAAGGCCACGAATGAAGATAGAGAAGACTTTTACTAGCTTCTGCAATGTGAAATAGATTGAACGTGCAGTCAGTATGTGCTGGCAGGGGCTGGGATTTAGCTCAGTTGGTAGAGCACTGCGCTGCAGTCTCTGAGGTCCCCAGTTCAATTCCCAGCACCACAAAAACGGGAGAAGGGCCTGGCAATCCACTCCCAAGGCAATCCCAAAACAGTCAGCCATTGAAAACCCTGTGATGGTTGCTATGAGTTGGATATCAACTCGACAGCACCTAACAACAACAACAATGTGCTGGTAATTACTAGTGACTGGGATGCAAAAGTTAGAAACAAAGAAGGTAGAGTAGTCGGAAAATATGGCCTTGGTGACAGAAATGATGCTGGGAATCCCGTGATAGAATTTTGTCAGACCAATGACTTTTTCATTGCAAATACATATTTTCACCAACATTAATGGTGACTATACAAATGGAAGTTGCCAGATGGAACATATAAGAACACAATTGACTACATTTGTGGAAACAGATGATGGAAAAGTTTGCTATCAAAGGTAAAAATGAGACCAGGTGCTGATTATGTATCAGACCATCAACTGCTCATATGCAGGTTCAAATTGAAAAGAGAACAAATTAGAACAAGTGTGTAAGAATCAAGCTATAACCTTGAATATACCCCATCTGAGTACAGAGAACAGCTCAAGAACAGATTTAATGCATTAGACACTAATGATAGAAGACCAGATGAGTCGTGCCATGACATCAAAGAAATTCATAAGGTAGAGCAAAAGGTTATTAAAAAAACAGAGAAACAAAGACCAAATTGCATGTCAAAAGAGACTCTGAAATTTGTCCATGAATGTCAAGCAGCTAAAATAAAGGGAAGACATGATGAAGTTAAAGAACTAAACAGAAAATTTTAAAGCACAGCTTGAGAAGACACAATCAAATATAATGACATGTGCAAAGAGCTGGAGATAAAAAACCAAAAGGGAAAAACATGTTCTGTGTTTCTCAATCTTAAGGAAGTGAAGAGAAATTTCTAGGCTTGAGTGTCAACACTCAAAGATTCTATAGGGAAAATATTAAATGATGCAGGAAATATCAAAAGAAGATGGAAGGAATACATAGAATCATTATATAAAAAAGAATTAGTGGATGACCAACCATTTTAAGATATTGCATATGATTAGGAACTAATGGTATTGAAGGACAAAGTGGAACCAACTTTGAAGGAATTAGCAAAACACAAGGTTCCAGGAATTGATAGGATACCAATAGAGATACTTTACAAAGAGATGCAGCCCTGGAGGTTCTAACTTGTTTATGCCAGAAGATTTGAAAAACAGCTACCTGTCCAAATTACTGGAAATGATCCATATTTGTGCCTATTCCCAAGAAAGGAGATCCAACTGAATGTGGAAACTATTGAATAATATCATTAATATCACATGAGAGCAAAATTTTACTAATGGTCATTCAAGAGCAACTGCAGCAGTATTTATATAGAGAGCTACCGGAAAATCAAGCAGGTTTCAGAAGAGGGCATGTAACCAGAGACATCACTGCTGATCTCAGATGAATATTAGCCAAAAGTAGAGAATACCAGAAAGGTGCCTATGTTTTATCAACTATGTAAAGTCATTTGACTATGTGGATCATCACAAATTATGGCTAGCACTGTCAAATATGGGAACAGCAGAGGACTTAATTGTACTCATGAGGAATCTGTACAGGGACCAGGAGGCAGTCATTTGAATAGAACAAGGGAACAGCTTGGTTTAAATTTGAGAAATTTGTGTGTCAGGGCTGTATTCTTTCACCATACCTATTCTATTTCTATGCTGAGCAAATAATCTGAGAAGCTGGATTTTATGACGAAGAACATGGCTTCATGATTGGAGGAAGACTCATTTACAACTGGTATTATGCAGATGGCACAACGCTGCTTGCTGAATGTTAAAAGGATTTGAAACATTTACTGGTGAAGATCAAAGAACACAGCATTCACTGTGGATTGCTCCTCAACATCAACAAAACAAAAATCTGTAAAACTAGGTCAGTAAGCAACTTCATGATAAATGGAGAAAAGATTGAGGTTGTCTAAGATTTTGCTTTACATTGTTCTGCAATCAACACCCAAGGAAGCAGCAATCAGAAAATCAAAAGATGCATTGCACTGGGAAAAGCTGTTGCAAAAGACCTCTGTAAAGTATTAAAAAGAAAGATGTCACATTGAAGATGAAGGTGTGCCTGACTCATGCCATGAAATTTTCAGTTGCATCATGTGTTTGTGAAAGCTGGAGAGTTTTCAAGGGATACAAGGGAAGAATTGATGCTTTTGAATTATGGTGCTGGAGATGAATATTAAATATACAATGGTGCTGCAGTCCAGCTGCAGCCTAGATTGAATGCAGGGTCTCCTGAAGGCAGATGAGGAGTCGGCAGTGGGTAACAGCAAACACAGCAGCTCAGTGGCAGTATGGATCTGTTCCATTTCCCAGATAGCCCAACCTTTTATGCTTTTTAAACTTAGGTTATGCAAGCAGTAAGAACAGTACGCATGGTATCCCACAGAAACATGCTTCACAAACACATATTGATCACAACAGCCCATAGCCCAGAACACAAACAAGAGCCCACAACTCAGAGCATAAACTTTACTGTCTCTAGATAACAAACATCGGGGAGGTCTGTTATTCCTTAGGCATTTTATCAATGACAAATTATAATGGGGTAGTTTAACTATTATTAACTACTCTGTTTTTAAATGGAAACCAGGGACAGTTTATTATTAAGGTGTCACCCTATTGAGTCCATAATATGAAAAATGGGCGTTCTAACTTATCAGATTGTTTGGCTTGCTGGAGGACCATTGGTATAGAAACTTTGGTTTGTGTTAACTCAAGGAGTTCATGCTGTTGGAAGTCATTCAAGAATTCTTTTATTGTAAGCCTGCTAGGGTGGCTTTTTCAGCTCCCAATCTGAATGAGCACTGCTCACGGAGTCAGAAGATTATATATTTACATTTATTACTTGAGTTTCATTAGTACTTCCCAGAAATTTACTATATGAAGAAAACAGTGATCAATTCAAATTTAGGAAAAAGAAAAGGCAAGATTCCAAGTCCCTTTCTATGAAGAGACCTTCTTTTTGAGGTACTTTTCCCCTCTCAGTGGACTTTCCCTTCAAAGGCTTTGAGGTACTTTTCCCCTCTCGGTGGATTTTCCCTCTGATGCCTTTTAAAGGTACCCTTCCTCATGTGGGGACTCAGTCTACCCATCATGAGTGGAAACGGACCTGGCACAATGGACTGCCCAAGGATGAATAGATCAGTCCTAGAAGATGTGCTCCTTGGAAGCAAGGATGGCTAGACTGTGTCTTACTTATTTTGGACATGTATTCAGGAGGGACTAATCCCTGGAGAAGGACATCATGCTTGTGAGAGTGGCAGGTCAAAAAGAAAAAGGAAAATCTTCATCTTAATGGATTGACACAGTGTCTACAGCAATAGGCTTAAAAATAGATAAGATCATGTACCTGGTACAGAGTTGAGTAGTATTTCTTTTTGTTGTACATAGGGTTGCTGTGAGTTAGACCTGAATCAAAAGCACCTAACAACAAGAAAAACAACAAGTCTTAACCAAAAGGTCAAGATACTCTGTGACAGGACCTAGGAATTAAAGGATGAATATAAACTTGCCTCTATTGTCAATGAATATAGACAAACACAAGAAGGAAAAAATAAAATAAAATAAAATTGTACAATGAAGTCATTAATTTATTATCAGCTGGTATATCTTCAAATGAATACTAAATAAGATAATGGGCAAACTAACCATGGCTACTAAGGGATGGACACATTCAGGAAATTCAAAGATGTAGGGTTTTGTTTGTTTGTTGTTCATTTGTTTTGGATATGAAATCCATGCAAATGCTTAACAAGAGAAGTTCATATGAGATAAAGTTAAGGTAGTTGTACAATTATTGTGCATAGAATGAGAGCATTATTGAACTGTAAATTGAGAGAGTAGCAGAAATGTAGAAGTAAAATCTCAAATAATATAGGATTATCGTTAGCTTCAAATAATGTATTTTCACTTGGTATCTAAATTATAGTCTTGTTAGTTATGCTTACCATCTATGCCAAGCACCCAGGTTTCCATGCAATCAACAGTGTTATACTCTATCAGTCCCATTCAGAATTGCTTGTGATTTGGTTCTTACTCTATCCTATTTCTTTCACTTTGTGGTCCATTGCTCCTCACTTAGTGGTTGATGAAAAGCAATCTGATAAGCCAATTCTTACTAAGGTTTAATTACTTAACAGCTTGATTATTAAATCTCCAAGGGTATTCTGATTTTGAAAGAGGACTCTTAGGTGTTAAAAGTCTTAATTCAACACAGTTAATTAGTGGGTTTTTAATGGAGGAAGACATTTTGTTCAGGCCCAAAAATCTATAACCGGGGTACTCTAGAATTACTCAAATATTTTCACATATTCAGAATCTTCTAATATAGGAATTATTGGTACATAATATATTTTCAAGGAACAGAAAGTTCCAATGAAAATAGGATTATTTTTCAAAATTAAAATTTCAAGTATGCAATAATCTTTATTGATTCTTTGGCAATATTATGTCTTATGGTCTCTATTTTCTTATCTTTATAAATTGAGATGATAGTTATGTTACCAAGGCCTATTAGCATCAATTGAGAAGAGAAGTTCTTTATATAGAGTATGTTATTGTTTGGTGCCATCAAGTGTGGTCCAACTCATACTGACCCTACATATAACAGCATGAAACACTCCAATAACAATGTGCTATGTTTGGCACTTTATCAGAATTTCTCTGCTATTCATAGGATTTTTAATGGCCAATTGTTTTGTGAATGTGCTGATAGGGCATTCTCCCATTCTTTGGAGTGCTAGGGGTCAAACCTAGGGCCTCAATATGCACAGAGCAAGCACTCTTCCGACTAAGTTGAACCCCAGCTACTATAGATGTCCATTATTATCATTATTACTTCATTCAGAAATATTTAAATTTACATCAATTGAAATCATCTTTTACTAAGTTTGTGTTAATGCAATGCAATTCTTATAGGGGCAACCACTAAACAGATGGCTAACTTTGTACAGTGAAGTATATCCTAGTGCATATATACAAGTTGCCTGAAAGTACTATGTGCCATAATATCTTCAAAGAACATTCACAAAACATGAAAAGAATACTTACAGTACAGGAAAACATTAAGAAATGAAAGTGCAGTTTAGATTTGTAAGGGTCCAAGGAGAAATAAAGGTGAAAATTAATTGAGAATTAAAAAAATGTAGGAAAAGTAAATGGAGATTTCAGTTGTTTACAGAATCTGAAGATCCGGATAAATGTAAATATATTGCTAGGCATATATATGATATAAATAACATATAACAATGAAAAAATAATGATTTAATCCTACAGAGGTTGGAAAGAAAAACAGCAATAATGCAATATTTTATTTAACTTAAAATGATAAAATCAATTGGCTAGTTTTGGATTACCTATCAAAATCTGACAAGTGTACATGTATCCTTGACCAATAGTTTATCTTTTATTTTGCACACAGCATGAATATAGCAAAACAACTTTGTTTTTAATTGTGATTAGGAACAAGGAGAATAATCATCTGCAGAGAAATCCTTAAACCCATTCTTCAAATTATAAAAGAGACAATGTGTTATGATGTTAAGACTATGAAGAACAGTGACAGAAAAACAGCAGGCAGCTCACAAAACGACTCACTTTTTTTTCTCAGCAGATAGATATTGCATGCAAGAACATTGAAGGTCTATGCAATTGACACATCTCAATAAATGATATTCAGGAAATCATGGGAGATAAGAAAACATAAATATTTTAAGCACAATAAGAGAATTTCTGGATTCTAAACTTAATAAGCATGATTTTAAAGTTTATTTCAGAAAATAATGTTATAGATCTTCAGATATGTGTTTTTTAATGTTGCCAGTATATTGGTCAGAAAAATATGTTCAAATTAATATTTATTTTCTTGATAGATTTGTTAGGTGATCAAAGAAATCTAATAGACACATCTATTTCCATTCAAGCAAGGGATTTAGCAAAATATCAGTGTTTCTTTGGAATAAATGGAAGAGTAGGAATTTTTTACTCACTTGGTAAACTTCTTTGGAAATTGAACATAAAACACAGAAATAAAATCACTGCTAGTAGATTGGGCAGCATGTAAGCAATACAGAGGAAGAAAACAGGTTGTAGGTAGTACCTAGAGTTTGATGCAAAACCTATGTGTAAAAATAGCCTATTTAATCTTGGATCAGTTTGATTCTGTATTATCTCTCCAAGTTTAGGCTTCAGACTATGTCATTCGAGAGTTAAGATGATGTTGCATGAAGGTTGTTGGGAGAATTAAATAGGAGCTAAATAATAGGTGCTTAGTAAGATGGTATGGGAGAAGGGGCTGGCAATCCACTCCCAAGGCAATCCTGAGACAGTCAGCCATTGAAAACCCTATGAGGGTCGCTATGAGTCAGATACCAACTCTACGGCACCTAACAACAACAACAACAGTAGTAAGATGGTAGACATCATACTGTGATATTCAAAAATATACAAAGAAAATGTAATCAATCATATGAACTTGCCCACAGCACCAAACTGGTCACATGAGGGGCCATAGCTGCAGAAACAGGAAGTATCATGAGTTGCCATGTATCATCCTACTGTAAAGAGGAATGAATAAGCACAAAGTATTCTTTTAAGCTAAAATTGAGAAACTATAGCTATTGCACAGATACAGAGGCATTTCCCTTTTCTAGGGGGTTTGCCTGTGCATCTTCCCAGATAGTTTTCTTTTTAACCTTTCATCAAATATTTTAAAATAAACATTAAATATCAAAGGAAAGTTTGGAATATGTGTTCCTTGTTTCCTGACATTATTACTGAATAAAACATAAAAAAATTGCTCCAAGCCAACAAAATAAACACAAAAGGATTAAATATAGTGATACCACATCTATAGGCAGGATACTCACTTTCTTGTGCTTTTGTTTCTTTATCTGTAGATAAAATTGCCGTTATGCTGATTTTAAATAACATGATCAGCATAAAATGCTTAGTACAGTTTTTGCTGATAATGAACAATCACAAAATACAGTTATTATGTTCAGATAAGGAAATAAGTAAACAGTATTTGGAACAGATAAGAATGATTCATTCATTTTTGAAAATGACTAAATTCTATAGCAAGTTAGCTTGATTGAAGAAGGCGAAAATACCACAAAACAGATAAACAGACCCTACATTGCATTACATGAATGTCATGTATATTGTTTCCATAAAGAGAAATTTGATTGCACAATTATTATATCATTCAGGGAACTCAGTTCTGGAGGTATTCTTGTAAAATGATTTGTACAATCTATAGCAATAGTAAAGAAGCAGTGAAATTGATGAGTTTTGATTTAAAAAAGAGAAATGTCTGAAGAGAAAAGGGATATTAATCTTCAAATGTCTAAAATGCTTGCATGCTTCAAATGAGTAATAAATTAAGTGGATAAAGTTACAAGAATCAGATTTTGAGCAAATATATGGACAGTTATTTCGCAAATGTGTTTGATAATTCAAAGGGATGCTTTAGAGATTAAAATAATTCTTGATTAGCTTTTGGTGATCTTTATACTAAATGCAGGGCCACAAATATACAGCATGTTTGCCACCAACATCCCATCCTGGACTATGGCACATATTTTCAATCAGCCATGAGTCTACCTCGTTTGACTTACAGGTAGTCTCAGAATCTAATTTGCATTTCAGACAGCTGCTGCCAATCATTTGTCATGTCCTTTCTACCTAGATGTCTAAGGTACTGTATATTCTAATACCACATGGTATTAATGTGGGAACTACAATTTGTCAAATGAAATAGAGGATATTTGTCCTCCATTTACTTATATGAAAGTAAAATGGCAAAAATTTCAACTAATGCTGTAATGTCTGACTCTAACAATAAATGATGTTGAGATAATCCTCAAATCTCAACAGAATCACCAGATGGTATGCTTTCTAGACAAGTCAAATTTATAACAATGTATTTTTACAACTTGCAATACAACAGAAAGCCTAATAATAAGATCTGAATTCTGCAAATACTAGACAAATCTGCAAGTATAACATTTTTGTCTCCCAGTGAACATCCTGTGAATTCATAAATATTTACATATTACAAGTTATAATTATGTAGCACTGGGGAAAAGGGAAAATGTAACTGTATATTTATATCCCACCAGAGTATAAAAGAACATTCATAAATTACAAATGTGCATTGTTCTAAGAACTGTACCTACTGAGCTTTTGTATCTTAAGGCTAACACATAAAACAAATTTCTACATCTCCCCCCATCAGTGGAATAAAAAATTATAATTGTGAGTTTGAATGACTATTGATTGCTGATTATAGTTTCTATTAATAGCTATAAATAATTATGTATGAGCACATCATTGTAAGTATTTGATAGTATAGAAGGGAAAGTTTCTATTGCTACAGGGATAATCTTTCTTAAGAAGCTGACAAGTATGATTATAAAAAAAAACTGCAAAGTATGCATTTGCTTTGAAACAATTGCCTAAAATAGTACAGTTAAATGCTATCTTGTTATTGCTTTTCATATTAGTTGGAATGCCACAGCAAATTCTGTATCGTAGATTAATATGAACACTAATAAAAGTCTGCTGAATACCAGAGGCTTCAAATTTAGAAATCTGTGTGCATATGTTAGTTTTAATTTATTCCAAAATTTTAAAAGATGAAAGTTTAGAAATATGTCCTACACTTTTGCATGATGTTCCCTAAGAAATTTTCATCATTTACATTCATTTTGACTATTTACTTTCATACTCTCCTGTTTATTATTTTTACTGTAAAATATTCAGACTGCTTAATTAATTCATGACTACATTTTAGGCATATCTCTGCAGGTACACTTATATATTAGAGTAAATGCTGCTTTTAAATAGTCTAATCTCTGAGGTTAACAGCACTTATGTCACAGTGACCTCCAGTCATCTGATCAAATTTGGGGTTACTTATTGGCTATCATCAAATATATTCTCATCTCTGATTTGAACAAATCATACAGAAATTGAATACAGTTTTTATGAACACTACCAATATGTTCACTTCTCTGATAATTTTGACATTAAAATTCCATCTTAATAATCCCATCCTTCAGGCGTTGAAGACTCTTAAGGTATTAAAGCAAAAATTATCCTAAGCAGTCAGATTATAATGTATTTAAAGATTAGACATTTCATGTTGAATATTAACTGCTCCACTTCCCAGGAAAAGAAAACTATGCTGATTTTCTTCTTTTATAATTTATATATTTAAAAAGCTGACTATCCAAGTTTCAAGCCATGTTTATAGGAAAAGTCATCCTAAATAGATATGAATGTTACCTAAAGTTTCAAAGGAGCATGTGATGGCATATTTTGACAAATTAGAAATATTTATAGCAGCAATTTCATTTCATTTTAAGGTATTCTGCAGAGTTATATAAAATTAACCATGGACAATGTTTCACTGATATTAGAATAGTTGTCTCCTCTATTGAAAAATGTGCCTCTGCACCCTGTTAACCCTAGGTTATAGGTAAAATATTTACTGTGTGTACTGTTCATTTTGTGGACTATGATAAATTAAAGACAAATATGAGTTATCATTGGAGATAATGACATGTATTGTTTCTCAAGCTTAAATAGAGATATCATGTTATACCCCTGTACTTCTGGAAGGCCTACATGTGACCCATTCATTAAGATGAAAGCCACTCCTATTTTGATATCTCTCCAAAGGTTACTTTCAGACTACACATTTCAAAAGGAATAAGAAAAAAATAACCTAGCCTTTTTTTTCTAAACTTTGCTTTCTATTTATGACCATGTTTCTATAAAATATGATTCTTCCATATGGTGAACCTTCATTTATGAATAATTTAAAGGAAGAAATTTTGCAAATTAATAAAAAAGCATGTCTCCAATGGTCTGACCATGCCTTTATCTCTTCTGACCAAAAGATGTAACAATAATAGTAACTCTAAAATAGATGAATGTATTGACAGCATACTCTCATGGCACAGTATATGATAATGCCATTGGTTTTAGACCAGGTGGAAAATAATTTCTACTCTCCCAAGCTCTTTTCTTTAAAGAAAAAAGAATAGGAAAGTAAATTTCCTCATGGTGTGTGTCTGACAATTAACACAAATTATTTCATTTTATCCTGATTTGACTTATTCTGTTGATTATGCTCCCTTGGTTTAGGTCACCCTAAAAGTAAACCCTGAGACTGGATTTAGAGCACAGGGCACACCTGTACATGTGTGGGGAAGTGAGAGCATGAGGTGACATATTTAGTTTCTGCTATGGTGTAATAACTACTCCAAATTAGTGGCTTAAAATGGCAGCCATGCAGGGTGCGATGGTGCACGCCTTTAATCCCAGCTGCTTGGAAGGCAGAGGCAGGAGGATCGCAAGTTCGAGACCAGAGGCAGTCTGCGTAACTTAGTGAGAACCTGTCTCAAAAAGTAAAAAAATAAAAAATGAATAAATAAATAAATAAATAATGGACTGAGGGTGCAGATCGGTGGTCCAGCACTTGCAGAATATGCAGGCACAAGGCCCTGGGTTCAACCCCCAGGACCGCAAAAGAAAAAAACAAAAGGCAGCCATGTATTATAACTTCAAAATTCCATGTGTTTTCTGAGATCATCTTCTTCATTTTTCAGTCAATCTTATTTGGGACCAACTTTGTCTCTCATGGGACTATGTCAATTATAGCTGGGGCTGGTGCCTTAACAGGCACGGGAGGACTAGCACTCTGTTTCTCTCTGTCTAATATTAGGGCTTTTTCTATTTTATGTGACCTCTACATGATCTCTCAATGTGAATTCTCTAGAAAACTATAGCCAGACTTCTTACACAGTGCTCAAGATTTCCAAAGAAGAAAAAGAGAATGTGGGTGAGTCATTGTAAATTTCAGCTTGAGACTGACAGTGTCCCTTGTCCTCCCTTCTATTTGTTAATATATAAGTCACAGAGACAAATAGCAAAAGAAGTGAGAGAATAGTTAAGAATATGAAAACTGGGAAGGCTGATTCATTGGGAACTGTCTTTGGAGCCCAGTAGCCACAAGAAGAAAGTTAGTAGGCTATACATAAATGGACAGGTTGACTGTGGGTAATTGGATCCTGGGGAAGAACACAAGGAAGTGTATAGAATTACTTTAGAAATTACTTCTCTTGAGAGGTGTAGAGACTGATGTATTTAACCACCAACTCCTATGTGGTCCTGTTCAAGGGATGCCTTTGTGTGAATAAACTTTAAAGGACACAGCCTAGGCTAGAGAAATTTTTCTCAAAGATGTTTCAAGAAATAGCAATAAGAACTTAACAGAAAGTATTAGAATAGAGTTTTAAGGGGGCATGTGCTGACATACAACTTGCAAAAATCATGCTCAGCCCAAGATGGGGGGAGCTGTATCAGTATCTCGTATTAATTTTTCTTTTCTTAGTTTATAGTGTTTTTATCTCCTCACCCCAATGTAATATCTCATAAGCTAAATCTTGTTTTAATCACACTATCACTCATTTAAAAAGTGTTTCCCCAAGGAGTTTTGTATTGAAAAATATTACATTGTTTAGGTTTATGTGTTTTGGCAATTTATAAATAGAAAGATGTTCTATGAATCTCTTTATAAGTTTCCCATTCATTTGTATTGTTTTTCACATTCATGTGCTTATGTTTAAGCTTAGAGTTCATTCATTTCATGTGCTTTATACTATTTCATTGTATAAATATACCACATTTAATGCATTTTATTATAACAGTCCTGCAGCTGTAGCCCTGTGGCATCTGATCCCGTCAGACCTTGGAAGCTAAGCAGAGTTGGGCCTGGTTAGTACCTGGGATGGGAGACCTTCTGGGAACACCAGAAGCTATAGGCTTGGGAGAAGGACCTGGCAACCCCTTCCCCCCAAAAAATCAATCTGCCATTGAAAACCCTATGAACAGCAGAGAAGCATTGACAATAGTGTTTCCCCTGTTGTATAGAGGGTCTCTATGAGTCAGATACCGACTTGACGGCACCTAACAACAACAACAACAATTATAACAGAATATATTTTCTGGATTTCCTAGAGAAGATAAAAGCATGCATGCTATCACTTAATTGGGATGGATGCAGATGTGATGCCTTGACAGCATGAGAAAACAAGGAGTACAAGCAAATAAAGTTGGGACAAGTCAGGACTTCAAAAGAAATGTCAAGAAGGGTGTCCCTAGGCAGACTGAAAGTCTCCACCAAACCTCAGAAATGTCTATTGAATAATGAGATAGAAAGAATAAATGATTTGTACCCCAGCTCCTTCCTTCTCCCCCGCATGTCTGTCAGCTTGTCGTGCTGTGAGGACTTACATGTTGCTGTGTTGCTGAAAGCTATGCCACCAGTATTTCAGATACCAGCAGGGCCACATCTGGTGGGCAACTTTGAGCTGAGCTTCCACACTTGCGAGATGCCTACTCCTGAGATAATTAGCCATTGAAAATCCTATGAATAGTAAAGAAGCACTGTCAAATAAAATGGTGGAAAATGAACCCCCCAGGCTGAAAGGCATTCAAGAAAGGACTAGGGATGAGTTGCACCATCAAAGTAGAGTCTCCCTTTATGATGAGAATGGAGTAAAGTCCCTTGGACCTCTTTTCCTGTTGTGGCATGACTCAAAATGAGAAGAAACATAGCGACTGCAATAATGGGATCAAACATATAAAGATCACGTGCATGGCGCAGTGTTGGGTAGTGTTTCCTTTTGCTGTACTTAGAGTTGCTGAGTCAAACCTGACTCAATAGCACCTAACAACAACCTTCTTATATTTATAATTGTTTTAAATTTACTTCACAACTCACTAACTTGCTAGCATTTTTTTAGTTGATTCCCCACCTCATATAAAGAAATATTGAGGAAAATAGTGTTCAAATTCTACAGTACAAATATTTATAGATGTCTTGAAGTGGTAATAGAAAACAGGCTCTCTCCATGGACTCTCTCAGGATGAGCTTTGATACTGGAGATTTTATACTAATTATTAAATACTTGCAATAGTTTCTTAATAGAAAATTTTTTTTGAAGGGGAGGGATTTTCTATGTATTTTTAGTCTGTTAAAATTATATTATGAGCCAGGTGGCAGTGTCACATACTTGTAATCCCAGAAACTCACAAGGTAGATGCCAAAGAATCAGGACTCTGAGGCCAGAAGCAGCCTGGGTAACTTAGTGAGACTCTGACTCAAAATAAAAATTAAAAGTTAAAAATGGATTGGAAGAGCAGCCCAGTGGTAGAGCACTTGCAAATTACCTGTGAGGTCCTGGGTTAAACTCTCAATCAAGGAAAAAAAAATATCATTGAAGACAGGTATGGTGGCACATGCCTTTAATACAATGCAACTCAAAGGCTGAGGCAGGAGGAGAGTAAGTTCAATGCAGAGGCAGGCTGCATAATATATCAAGACTTTGTCTCCAAATAAAAAAATTTAAAAAAGGTCATTGGTAGAGCACTTGAAAAGTATGTATGAAGCCCTGTGTTCAATCCCCAATCATCACAAATAAAATAAAATAAAATAAAATTTTATCATGAACATATGTTCAAAATTATTGAGTTTTCTTGATCTATGAGAAGATATTTTCCTTTAAATTGTTAATTGTTGTTGTTGTTAGGTGCCATCTAGTCGGTATCCAACTCATAGCGACCCTCATAGGGTTTTCAATGGCTGAGTGCTTCGGGATTGCCTTGGGAGTGGATTGCCAGGCCCTTCTCCCATTTTTGCGGTGCTGGGAATTGAACTTGGGGCCTCAGACACAGCAGCGCAGCGCTCTACCCACTGAGCTAAATCCCAGCCCTTAAATTGTTAGTATGAATTACAAAATTGCTTTTAGCTATTGAGCAAATTCTGCATTTTTGAGGTAAATGCAATTTAGATTCTATGTACTACCAGTTTTAGTTATAACTGCATTTCATTGCTAATATTATAAAACTATTTCTTCTATGCTCATGAATAGAACTTATTTGAGGTAAGGTGGGATCTTAGTGTATTTAATTTGTATTTCCCCGATAGCTAAGGATATTGGAAATTTTTCATATGCTTGTTGGTCATTTGTATTTCTTCTTTTGAAATCTGTTTATTCAGTTCCACTGCCCTTTTATTAATTGGATTGTTTTTTGATATTTAATTTTTTATATTCTTTATATATCCTAGATTTTAATCTTCTATTAGATATGTAAATAGCAAAGATTTTCTCCTATTCTATACATTCTGCTTTTATTGTATTGATTGTTTCCTTTGTGCTACCAAAGCTTTTTAAGTTTGTGTAATCCCATTTATCTGTTCTTGGTGATATTTCCTAGGCTATTGGAGTTTAATTAAGAAATATCTTCCCAGCTGGACACGGTATCACACACCTGTAATCCCTGTGAATCTGGAGGCAGAGGCATGAGGATTGCAAGTCCCAGACCAGAGGAACTGTGTAATTTAGTGAAACCCTGTCTCAAAAAGTTTAAAAAAAATGGGCTGGAGGTGCAGCTCAGTGATACAGCACTTGCAAAGCATGCAGGTGTGAAGCCCTAGCTTCAACCCCTAGTACCACAAAAAAGAAAAAAGAAAAAGAATTATCCTCCCTATGCCAATATGGTGAACTCTATTACTTATTTTCTCTTTTAATACTTCAAGATTTCTGGATTCTGGATTGAGATCTTTAATCTATGTTTGCTTGATTTTTATATATTTTGAAGATATGGGTCCATTTTCATTTAAATAAGATTGTGTGCCTGGCACAGAATTGGGGAGTGTTTTGTTCTATTTTACATAGGATTGCTATGAGTCAGACCCATGTTGATGGCACCAAATAGCAACAACATGTATGGGCATCCTGTTTTGCCATTCCACTTCTTAAATAGAATATATATTATTTTCCACTATGTGATTCTGAGAACTTTGTCGAAGATCAAGTGGCTGAAACTGCATGGATCTATATTAGATCTTCTATTCCGTTCCATTGGTACTCATGCCTATTTTTGTGCCTATACCAAGCAGTATGGCTCTGTAGTACAATATAAAGCCAGATATCGTGATGCCTCTTATGCTGCTTTTACTAGCTAGGATTATTTGAGCTATTCTCGTGTGTGTGTGTGTGTGTGTGTGTGTGTGTGTGTGTTTCTAAATAATTTTTGGACTTTTTTCTATTTCTATGATGATATTTCATTGAAATTTTGGTGAGGATTGCACTGAATCTGTAGAGTACTTTGGTTTAACAATATTAATTCTTTCAATCCATGACCAAGGGAAATCTCTCCATCATCTAGTGTTCTCTTCAACTTCTTTCATTAGCATTTTGAAGGTTTTATTAGAAAGATCTTTAGGATCTTTGATTAGATTAATTCTCAGATATTTTATTTTTTGAGGGGCTATTGTGATGGGATTGTGGCTTTGATTTTTATCTTCTCCTTTTCATTATTGGTATATAGGAATGTTACTGATTTTTGACTGCTGATTTTTTATCCCACCACTTTACTGAAGAAACTTGATAGGCCTAATGGTTTTCTAGCAGGGACTTTACATTCTTTTAAATATAGTATATGATTAGCAAATAAGGATAGTTTGACTTCTTCATTCCTGAATTGTATCCCTTTTATTTCTTTCTCATTCCTTATTGCCCTGGCACTGACTTCAATCACTATATTAAGTAAAAGTGGCAAGAGTGTGCAACTGTCTCATTACTGATTTTGAAGGGAACACTTTCAGTTTTTCCAAGTTTAGTGTAATGTTGCCAGTAGGTTTGTTCTATATAGTCTTTAAGATGTTGACATATGTCTCATCTCATCTATTTCCCAGCTTCTTTAAGAGTTTTATCATAAAAAGTTATTAAACATTGTCAAAGGCTTTTTTTCCTGCATCTATTGAAATAATCATGAGATTTTTGTCTCTAAGTCCATTGTGTTCTATTACATGTATTGATTTGCATATGTTAAGCCAGCCTTGCATCTGTGGAATGAGGCCCACCTGTTTGTAGTTTACAATCCATTATGTGCTGCTGAAGTTGGTTTGCAAGTATTTTATTGAGGAGTTTGCATCTATGTTCATCAGAAAAATTGATCGGTAGTTTTCTTCCTTTATTTGATCTTTATCTGCTTTTAGTATCAAAAATTCAGCTTCTTAGAATGAATTTGGAAGTACTCTTTCCTTTTCTAATTTGCAGAGTAGTTTGAGGAGTTTAGCAATCTATTCATCTTTGAATGTTTGATAAAATTCAGCAAAGAACCTGTCCAGACCTGGACTTTTCTTTGTTGGAAGATTTTTGTTTTTACTTACTCAATTTCATTACATATTAAGGTCTTTTAAATTGTTTATATCCTCTGGATTTAAATTTGATAGGTCATGAATTTTGAGGACATTACCGATTTCCTCAATGTTTTCATTTTTTTTTTTTGAGAGTACAGATCTTTGAAGTAATCCCTCATAATCTTCTAGTTTAATTTCTTCATGGTCTGATAAAATATAAGGGATAATGTTTTTGTATTTGTTGAGGTTAGTTTTATTAACTAAACTGTGGTTCCATGTAATGCTGAGAAGAATGTGCATTCTATATCTGTTGGATAGAATATTCTGTAAACATTTTTAGTTCCAATTGGTCTATGGTATTGTTCAAGTCCAGGGTTTTGTTGTTAATTTTTTGTTTAGATGATCTATTCCATGGTCAGAATGGGGTATTAAAATCCACCATAATCATTTTATCAGGGTCTATGTACTCCTTCATGTCCAGTAATATTTATTTTATGAAATTAGGGGCACTAGTATATGGTGCATGGATGTTTACAATTGTTGCACCTTCTTGGTTTATTGTTCAGTTTGTTAATATTTAGGGATCTTCTTTATTTCATTTGATTAATTTGTGGCTAAAGTTAACTTTTTCATATATCAATATAACAACCCCTCCTGTTTTTGGCTATCCTATGGTTGGCAAATAGTATTCCTTCCTCTCATTTCCAATCTGTATGAACCCTTTCAAGGGAAAATGAGTGTCATGATGAAAGTAAATTATTGTCTCCTCTATTTTGATCCAGTTAGCTAATCTGCATCTCTTAAAATGAATATTAAAGTAATTTACATTTAATATTATTATTGAATAGAATCTGTTATTTTGTGTAATTTTATTGGTGGTTGTTCTCATCAAAGTGAGTGTTGATTTGTTCTTATTTTCTCCCCTCTTCATGTTAGGAGTCTTATTCTTCCCTGTATTTTCATGTTTGTGTCTGTAGGAATCCTTTAAATATCTTCTGGAATGCTAGTTTGGTGGGCATAAATTGTTTGAGTTTGTTTTTGTCTTGGAAGGTCTTTATTTCTCCATCTATTTTAAAGAATATTTTTACTGAATATAGTAGTCTTAGTTGATTGTTGTTTGCTTTTAAGATCTGAAAAAGCTCTTTTCATGCTTTCCTGGCATTGAAGGTTACTGTTTGAAAGTCTAATGTTATTTTGATTGGATTTCTTTTGTCTATAAGCTGATATTTTTTTCACTTTCAGCCTTTAAAATTATTTTCTTACTTCATAGTTTTATCATTACAACTATACTGTGAAAAGGAGAAGATCTGTTCTGGTCAAGTCTGGAATTCTGGATGTCTCTGTTATTTGAGTGTATAATTCTTGACTCAAATATGACAAATATTCTGCTATTATTTCATTGAAAAGATTACCCAAAGCTTTAGTTATAACCTTAGCATCTTCACGAATACCACAAATTCTTAGGTTTCATCATTACATTTTAATCCCATAATTCTTGAAAATTGTGATCATACTGTTTTTGTTTCCTTTCTTTCCTTATTAGTGTTAGAGTGACTTAGCTCTTTAAGCTTGTCTTCTGATAATATCTTGTCTTCTGCTTAGTCCAATCTACAGATACTACTATCTACTCTGCTTTCTAGTTGGTTTCTTGTCAGTTTCATTTCCAAACTGTCTTTTTTTTTTTCAAAGTGTTAATTTCTCAACTGAAGTTTTCTTCTGGGTTAGATACTTTTTTCTCCAGTTCTTTAATTTTTTTATTGCATCTCTGAAATCGCTTATCATTTTTATGAGTAATCATTTAAATTCTTTGTCTGGTAAATGAGGCATTTCAGATTGTTTCATTTTAGTTTCTGAGGGGTTCTGGAGATTATTTTTTTCTCTTGCTATTTCATTTTCCATATCTTTCTCAGTTGAAACTTGCACATTTGCTAACTTGAGCAACTGCTCCCCATCAATGCCAAAGAACTCAGCCACCTCAAGGTACTAGTTGGAATGTCAATAACCTGAGATACAAAGACCAAGGTTCAAAGAGAGATAATAAATGGGGAAAAAAGAAAGAAGAAAGGGGTTAAAAAAAAGAAAGAAAAGCCTTCCTCCTTCATCAGCTCAGGAAACTAGTCCTTTGCATGTAGATGCACCCTCCCAGATGTTCAGCACAACTTTGGGCAATATTTTCTTAAAATCTGCCATCCTACAGTCTGAAGGAGTCCCACACCCATTGCACTGCCCAAGCTCCAAGGTCTGCACTATATCACAAATGTATAAAAAAATTCATCTTTTCCCGTTCTGAAGTCCTGCTGATGAACCAGACTCAGAGTCCTATGCATGAGGCTCAAGAGTCAAACTATGTTTGGACCATTTAGAGGGATCACATTATCTAGGGGTATTCAAACTTGTTTTTTTTTTTTTTTTTGTCAGACAAATTTGACAATATACCTGGCTATTTTTGTGTTTGGGGAATAGGTGTGACCAAAGTCTGCACAGGTTCTGTGTTTCCTTCCTCTGATGCCAATTAAGGTGGCAAGCACCTGTGAAAGCACTTGTAGTTAACTGGTGCCCACAACTGACTGAACACTGGTTCTTCTTCCAGAAGCTAAGTGCTGCATATGCAGAATTGCTGCTTAGACCCTAAAACCTGTTCACTGCTAGTCTGCTCTGTAGGGAATGGAGCATTTATGCTACCTTTTTTTGTTGTTGTTTTCCTTTTTTGGTACTGAAGGCTGAACCCAGGGCCTCACACATCCTTTGCAAGTGTACTGCCACTGAGCTGCACTCCCAGCTTCTTTTTTTTTTTTTTTAATTGAAGGAGGGTTTTGCTAAGTTACTGAGGCTGTCTCTCCTCAAACCCATAATCCTCCTGCCTCCACCTCCTGAGTCACTAAGATTACAGGCATATGCCACCAGCCCCAGCTAAATACATTACCTTTTGAATAAAAGGTAACCATACCCCACCAGGATGCTGGATTCTATGTGTGCAAAGACAACATTATTTGATCTGTCCCTTTGGTAAGTTGCACCCAAGTTGACAAGTTACCTCCTCTGTGGTCTTTGTACTCTTGCTGATCATTTCCAGTCAGAATAAAGTCCATAATTCCACAGTTTGGCTCAGCAGTATCAACAGATCCCACAGAGGCTGTTTCTGTTTTGCCATTTTGCCAGGGAATCCTTCCTGATATAACTGATTTTATAATCATGATATTACGAAGGCTTATATTATTTTTTTCCAAACCGCTTTTATTTATTTATTTTATGATTGAGTGCAGTACTGGGGTGCTGAAACCAGGACTTTGTACCTGGGCAAGTGCTGCACCATTGACCTGTACCCCAACCTCTTTTTCATATTATTTTTTAATACGTTTTTGGTTAATTGTATACTTATAAATCATCAGTTGTTTTATTTTCAAATTTACTATGTTAACTTCATATTATTGAGTTTGTTTTGTATTTATGAAAACACATTATGCCAAATAATATTCAATATTTCTTCCTTTTGTGTTAATATGGTAAAGTTAGACTTTATTCCTTTGGAAGAACCGTATTTCACTATTTAGCATTTTTTGGTTTCCAGTTCATTAACTTCTGAATTTATATTTATTACTTTATTTCTTATACCAGAGGGTGTGGTTTTTCTAATGCCCATTTAACAATTTCTAAAGAAATATACACTTTTTATTCTTTAAGATATTTTCTCTTTTCTAATCAATATTTTTTAAAAAACATGTTTTTCTAGCATGTGTGTTAACTGTATATCAAAAGAGTCAATCATTATATTCTTGTAAATGTTATTTTAAATTAGTTTCAAATGTATGCAATTGCCCTTATATAAAAATATATTTTTTGCTTTTCATAACATGAGTTTTCTTATTTTAAAAGTTTTCTTTTTTCATATCATTTTGATAAAACAATTGCTCTGTATTATACCAGTTTAAAGTTTGTGGGAAAAATGTGTTTACTTTTATAAATAATTTACATTTATACAAATAATACATATTATCTGTGGGGCCTTGCCCTGCTGCTGGACTCACTCTGGCTGTGAGTAGGGGCCAGAAGCCAAAGACCCATCTTCTGGTGAGGGGGAGCTGGGCACCCAGGAGACGTGCCACCCAGAAAGGAGGCTTCTGCCCACGGCTGCTCTGAGAAACCTTGAAAAAGGCAGGCTCAGAGGCTTCTGCCCAGGGCAGCTCCTTGCTTCTTTTCTTCCCAATGAAGACTCCAAGTGCTCTGCTCCAACAGCTCTTTATTTCTTCCTTGTCTGTCCCGGTCGATGGAATGGACCCAGACTGCTCTGTGTACCGCCCTTATGTACTCTTCTGGGGCTTGCCGGGGACCAATCAAAGGCAGTTATCTCATACGGGTTTCAGCCAATCAGAGGGGATATTCAAATTTGGTTTTGTAGAAGTAGCCAGTCAGGGGTGGTTCCAGACGGTCCAATCAGGAGCCATTCTGGGGTTTGGAAACAGCCAATTGGTGTTGAGGGGGCGGAGGCAAGGGAATAGATGCCAGAGCCATCTTGGGGAGCTCGAGGACCCTGAGTTCCAGGATGTAGGGCAAAGGTGACTGCCTGGGGAACAAGCCTCAGTCCTCCAAGAGAGCCTAGATAGGCCCTGGGGCAAACTGCCTCTCTAGCAGTGCACTACAATTATCTAATACTTGAGTGCACTCTTTTAAGAATGCTCAATTTATGGTGCTTATTATTTGTACTGTCTAAATTTTCTTTATGCATAGTCCTTTTTAATCACTTTGTTCAATATATCATTAGAGGACTATGTCAACATTTATCATGATGGAAGGTGTTTCAATTTTATTCTATCAATATTTGCTTCATATATTTAAAAGCTACATTGTGTACATACAATTATAAATAATTATAAAATTTAGTTTAATAAGTTAACATTATGTAAGGTCCCTCTTCTAATTACGGTTTTTATCATAAGATAATTTTTCTGAGATTAATATTCTTCATTTTCTTACTAATTGCATGATCTTTATTAATCCATTGATTGTCAGTCCATATTCTTATCTTTTACCAAAAATGAGAGAAGGAACTGGCAATCCACTCCCAAGGCATTCCCGAAACAGTCAGCCATTGAAAACCCTATGAGGGTCGCCATGAGTCGCATACCGACTTGACGGCACCTAACAACAACAACAACTCATGTCAAATTTTCCTTTTAGTTTTTAAGCTAGAATATTTACCCATTTACTGTTACTCATTTATTTTTGTAGTGCAATGATCAAACCAATAGCCTTGAACATTGTAAGCAAGTGCTTCTACTATTGAGCTACTTCCCTGGGCCTCATATATATTATTTTTGATCAGTAATATACTTGTATTAATTTATATCACATTACTATGTTATTGTTGTTAGGTATCATAGAGGAAGATCTGACTCATAGTAATCCTATGTACAACAGAAAAAAACAAAAACGGACACTGTGCCATGCCCAGCATTATTGTTAGTGCTTCTCTGCTATTCATATGGTTTTCAGTGACCGATTATTTTTGGCAGTGGGTTTCAGGGTACTTTTCCTAATGCTACAGCACCCAATGGGCTGGGATTTAGCTCAGTTGGTAGAGCACTGCTCTGCAGTCTCTGAGGTCACGAGTTCGATTCCCAGCACTACAAAATGGGAGAAGAACGTGGCAACCCACTCCCAAGGCAATCCTGAGACAGTCAGCCATTGAAAACCCTATGAGGGTTGCTATGAGTCGGACTCGACTCGACTGCACCTCACAACAACAACAACAACAGCACCCAATATTCCCATGTGGTCACCCATCCAAGTACTAACCTAGCCAGACCATGCTTAGCTTCTGAGATCTGACGAGATTGGATGCCAGAGTAGTATGGCTCTATCTATATATATATTGGTCATGCTAGGGATGGGACCAAGGGCCTTTCATGTACTGGACAAGAGCTCACCACTGATCTACAGTCCTGTCTCTACCATGTATTTTCTATTTGCCTTCTTGTGTTTCTTCATGCATTTTCTCCCACAAACCCCTACATCTTTTGCACTGATTCTTTTTTTGTGTGTGTTTGCATATGTGTGATTCAACTTTTCTTTACTTTTTATAGGTTTCCCAATCTCTTAGTTGTGCGCTATTTAATAGGCATTCTTATCTAAATATAAAATTAATTTATTCATACCAATGTGAGAAGTAGCTAGAGAAACAGTAATAATAGAATATTTATATACACATATTGGCTATTGACTCATAAATATGAAGGCAAGTGTCAAATATGGAGTAGACAAACTGGAGACTCAAGAAAACATGTAGTACAGATTCCATCTCAGTCCAAAGGCCAGAAAACCTGGAGTCCAAACCTCAGTTCAAAAGCAGAAGGTCAATATTTCAACATGAATAAGACAGAGAGAGCAAATGTGCCCTTACTTAGCCTTTTGTTCTACTCAGGACTTCAACATATTGAATGAGGCCTACTCACACTAAAAAAGAAATCTGCATTACCTAGACTACCAGTTTACATGTTAACCTTTTATAGAAAACTATCACAGATATGCTCAGAATGAAACTTAACTTAATTTCTGGACACCTGGTAGACCAGTCAATTTGGCATATAAAGTTGACTATCACAATACTTCCTTAAGTGATGTAAGAATCTTCCTTAAGTGATGTAAGAATTTTAGAAAATATTATGTAGGATTATCCAGCTCCAGAAGCATGTATATCTCTTGTCCATAATATATTTGTATCTTTCTAACCTAAAATCATGTGTTGGTATTATTAAGATGTTAAAGTTTTTTTTTAAATTTACATCTAGGTATACATATAGCTTGTTTTTAGGTTGTTGTTAGGTACTATGAATTTGAGTCTGACTCACAATGATAATATCTACAACAGAAATGAAACACTCCTCAATTCTGTGACAGACACATGACTTTTTTTATGTTTAAGGCCACTGTTGTAGACACTGCGTCACTCCATCTAGTTGAGGGTTTTCCTTTTTTCTGTTGACCTGCTACTTTCTAAAACATGATGTCATTCTCTAGGGATTGATCCCTTCTGAAAACATGTCTAAAATACATCAGAGGTAGTGTAGCCATCCTGACTTCCAAGGAGCACTCTGATTGTACTTCTTTCAGGACAGATCTGTTGGTTCTTTTGGCAGTGGATGATATATTCAATATTTCTCTCCCCCACCATAATTCAAAAGCATCAATTCTTCTCCTGTCTCCCTTATTCAATGTTCAGCTTCATAACCATATGACCTGACTGAAAATACCATGGCATGAATCAGGCACACCTTCATCTTCAATGTGACATCTTTACTTTTCAACACTTTAAAGAGGCCTTTTGCAACAGCTTTACCCAATGCAAGACATCTTTTGATTTCTTGATTGCTGCTTCCATGGATGCTGACTATAGAAGCAAGTAAAGTAAAATCTTGGACAACTGCACCCTTTGCTCTATTCATCATGAAGTTGTATACTGAACCATTTGTAAGGATTTTTGTTTTATTGATATTGAGCTGCAATCCATACTGATGACAGTGTTCTTTGATCTTCATCAGTAAATGTTTCAAATCTTCATGTTCAGCAAGCTGAGTTGTGTCATCTGCATAATGCAGGGTGTAAATAAGTCTCCCATCATGATGCCATGTACTTCTTCATAAAATCCAGCTTCTCAGATTTTTTCCTCTGCATAGAGATTGAAGAGGTGCAGTGAAAGGATACAGGCCTGATGCATACCTATCTTGACCTTAAACCATGTTCCTTTTCTGTCTGAACAACTGCCTCCATGTCCATGTACAGATTCCTCATGAGTACAACTAAGTACTCTGGTATTTACATTCTTCACAATGTTATCCATAATTTCTTATGATCCACACAGTCAAATGCCTCAATAAAACATAAATAGACATATCTCTGTTTGCTTTTGGCAAATATCCATCTGACATCACAAATGAGGTCCCTGGTTCCACTCCTTCTTCTGAACCCAGCTTGATTTTCTAGTTCTCTGCCTATATACTGCTGCAGTTGCATTTGAATGATCTTTAGGAAAATTTTACTTATATGTGATATTAATGATAACATTTGATAATTTTCACATTGTATTGGATCCCCTTTCTTGAGATTAGGCACAAATATAGATCTCTTCCAGTCAGGTGGCCTGGTAGCTTTATTTCAAATCTCTTGGCTTAAACAAGTTAGAACCTCCAGTGCTGCATCTGTTTATTGAAGCATCTCTCTTGGTATTCCATCAATTCCTGGAGCCTTGTGTTTTGCCAACTCCTTCTAGGCAGCTTCCACTTTGTCCTTCTATACCATTGGTTCCTGATCATATGCAATCTCTTGAAATGGTTGGTCATCTGCTAATTCTTTTTTATATAATGATTCTGTGTATTCCTTCCATCTTCCTTTGATACTTCCTATGTCATTTAATATGGTCTCTGGAGAATACTTCATTATTGCCAGTAGAGGCTTGAATTTTTTGTCAATTTCTTAAGCTTGAGAAAAACAGAGCATACTCTTCCCTTTTGATTTTCTATCTCTAGCTCTTTGCACATGTTATTATATTTGATTTTGTCTTCCCAGGCTGCCTTTGGCAATATTCTGTTTATTTCCTTGACTTACATCTTCCTTTTACTTTAGTTGCTTGATGTTCAGAGGCAAGTTTCAGAGTCTCTTTGACAATTAATTTGGTCTTTTTTTTCCCTGCATTTTTAATAGACTTTTTCTTCCCTCATAACTGATGTCTATGATGTTATGACACAACTCATCTGGTCTTCAATCATTAATATCTAACACATCAACCCCATTCCTGAGATGGTCTCTGAATTCAGGTAGATATACTAAAGGTCATACCTTGGCTCTCATGCACTTGTTCTAATTTTCTTAAGTTTCAGTCTTTTTTGGTGATGAATTCAACCCCATTTCTCTTTAATTTGTCATTTCCCACATTGTAAACCATGTCATTATGTGATACAAAATGTTTGATGCCAGTCCGTTTTAGCCCATTGATACCTAGAATATCAAAATTTATGCACTCCATTTCCCTTTTGATGATTTCTAATTTTCCTGGATTCATACTGTGTACATTGCTCTTTACAATTATTAATGAATGTTTACAAGTGTTTCTTCTCATTTTGATTTTTTCTACATCAACAAATGGAGGTTCTAGGGCTTACTCCATTCTCATCATTAAGGTTCACTCTACTGTGAGGAGGCAACTCTTCCCAAGTCCTGTTTTTTGTGCCTTCCAACTTGAGTCCTCATTTTCTGGCCCGGACAGTATTTGTCTGCTATTCATATGATTTTCTATGTCTAATTGTTTTAGGAATGGGCTACCGGGTCCTGCTCCCTAATCTATCTTAGTCTGAAAGCTCAGCTGAAACCTGTCCACCATAGGTGAGTCTCTTTATATCTATAATATGGGTAGCATAGCTTTCAGCATAACAGCAACATACAAGCCTTCTCAGCACAACAAGCTTATGGACATGTGATGGTTTCATACAGTACTATTAATTATTTCTCACTTTACCTGGGATCATTTTTCATTCATCCTTTTCCAATCTACATTAGTGAAATTCTCTGGGTGATCAGCAGTTTTCATGTGTTTTATTCTTTTTTATGCACTTGTTTGTAGGAGTTATTTCTTCTGGAGATGTATTTGGATCTGGTAAGTTTTATTCTTGTTTTTTCTCTTAGCACAATAAGTCAGATATATAATCTACAACTTACTTTTGGCTGCCTTTTAAGATAGATATAGAGAGAGTAGTAATCATGGTAATTTAGGAATTCTTCACAATTTGCTTGATGATCACCCTCTAAGTGTGAATTTCTTTTA
>VMDO01022336.1:0-33622 GCA_007922755.1 Pedetes capensis | reverse complement strand
TTATCTTTCCTTTCTCATGCTCCATGTCTACTTTCAACTAATCTGCACCCTGTTCATCAAATCTTTTTTCTAACAGATGTTGCTTTATTCCCCCTCTTTCATGTTATCCAGGGGAGATCAAAGCATTTAGTCATTCCTGTCCATTGTACTCAGAGGTGCGTGGGTGAAATTTTGCATGACTCTTGTGTTCAGCCTGCTTCTCTAATGCTTTCAGTAATTTTCTTTGATAACATTTGATATGTGTTGACTGCTTCGACTAATAGGAATCATCTTAAATCCAGCTACTATTATGAGAATAAAAGTAAATATTGAAATAATATTCAAATTTCATGTATTTTGTGGTGAATAAATTCACTTTAGTAAGCAAATAATATTTTTGTGAAATAATCATAAAAATTTCCCTAAAATTATATGATATATAATCAGACAACAAATGCCCAGAGAAACAAAGGTAAAAGATAACTATAGTTTAGTAATAATTATCTAATGTTACTAACGGAAACTTAATTTATTTTACTTTAATCAATTTGGAAAAATAAAACTTTATGCATAATCTGATTCAGGCTTGGTGATGTATACCTGTAACCTTGGCACTTTAGAGGTTGAGGAGGAAGGATTGATGCAAGTTTGAAACAAGCCTGTGATATACATTAAGACCTTGTCTCAATAAAAGAAAAAAATCCTACTATAATGAAAAGGACTCTGAGTTATTCAAGAGAATTGAGCTTAATTCAGCTTTATCCATATTAGCCATAGATTTGAGAATAGTATTAGACTAATCTAAGTTTCAATTTTCAGTATTCCAAAGGGAAAAATAGGAATTTGAGGAGCTATTCAGCAACAATTAGATACAATATTTTTATAAGTACTTTGTGTGTGTGTGTGTGTGTGTGTGTGTGTGTGTGTGTGTGTGTGTGTGTGTGATTTCAGAATTAAACCCAGGACCTTTTGCTTGCATCCTTTGCAAGTGCTCTACCACTGAGCTGCCAGTCCAGCCCTTTATTTTTATTTTGAAACTGGGTCTACTTAAATTACACAAGCTGCCTCTGGTCTTAAACTTTCGATCCTCCTGCCTCCACCTCCCCAGTTGCAGGGATTACAGGCATGAGCCACCATGCCTGGCCTATAAATATATATTTAAGCAAGAAATTTACAGAAGTTATGGTCATAGTTTATCTCTAGACATGTACTTTTTTGAAAAAAAGAAAGCAGATATTACTGAGTATTTTGTTCAGTATACTATTGCACTTCAAAAGTTGGATGTGTATATTAAATTTTCAGCTTAAATTGTACTAAATTTTCCAAATTAAAATATTTTTCTTAGCAGTATATTGGAAAATACTTTTCATTTTTGTTTTAGGAGATTACTTAAATTTTCAGAGTTTGATAAATAGTAGGTGAAAATGAATGAGATGGAATTCATTGTCATTTTTGTGGCAAACATATCATTTCATTTTGTGTTTTCATTTAACCTGAAGTTGGTTTTAATCAAGAAATTGGAAAGTACAGATTGTTTCTAATATACTTCATACCCAAGGTACTTCAGACTACTTCCTGTTTGCTAGATGTTTCTGTGTTAAAATAGCAATATTTTGTTTACCACTCATAATCTTTTCCACATTCTTCTGTCAGATAAGTTATATCTTTCTGGAAACAAGGTTTTTACATACATCTAAGGCATTGTGGAATTTTGGAATGAATTTTTAAAAAATATTTCCATATCACTGCTAGTGAAAATGTGATGTGGTGACAAGGCAGTACTTAGGATTGCTATCTAGTATGAAATAAAATACAAAGAATAGGTATCCCTCACTTCAAATCTTACATTTGTCCCCGACATTCAGACTAGCAAAGGGCAAGTAAATGTAGGGCACTAAGTATCCATCCATTCCAGGTAAAGTAATTTAAATATGAGGTAAGACAGCTATTAAATGCCAAGAAAATGTAAATCAAAAGAAGAAAATTTTGCCAGGATAAAAGCTCTTAAAAGGAGCTTGAACCCTGGCACGTATACAAAACCACATTTACAACACTAGAAAGACTGAGACTTCAGCCTTTGTATAAAGCTTTATGGTAATCTCAAATGAGGTAATGAGTTGAAATAGAAGCTGGTCTTGTACTTAATCAGTAACTGCTTTTCTTAAGTGTATATGTGTAGTGTGCATTAGATAAGTATTTTTATCAAGAAACAAATACTGAAGTATGAAATTATTGAGGAGACCAATTTCACGTCATTTCAGTGGCAGCAAAAGTCACACAATGAATCAATGGCAGACCTGTGAATTGATTTTAGATACCATTAGAGTTCATGCTTAGCAATCCCTGAGATTGCTTTCAGTGACCAAAGATGCACGATTGAACTAGAATGGTAGACTGGGAAATAAAAATAAAATAAAAATGAAAAGTAGTCATTCTATGTGGTTTGATTTCTCACAATTCTAAATGATATTATTTATTGACTGTAACTGTACAAATCTCAAAGCTGTCCTTAGGTAGTAGCACCAAATTTCCAACACTTATATTGCAAAAGATTTTAAATTACTAGGGGAAAATAACAAATACACAAAGATAAAAGTAACTGGATTAAGTGAAAGTTGAACTTCTATGTTATTTAATTTTTAAGGCAATGATTAAACAATCACCCTTCACATAAATATGTATTTCTCCAAATACATTTGTCCTCATTGGAATTTATAAAGATTCATACTCAAAAATTAAACACAGTAGTATTTCAACATCTTTATCAGTAGAGTTAACTAGATCAGGTCTATTTATATTAAGGGTAATAGAATATATCTACCCAATGTTATTTAATAATTTTAATGGTATATAAAATTCAGTATTTTCTGTTTCTTAGACAATTGAGAACTTGTTAATTTATGGTAATTTTCCAAATATATACTACTAAAAGATATTTCTTTGAAAATGTATTTAAAATATTATATGATCAAACTATTAGAAAAAGAAAGTGCTTTGTTGCTAAATTTACTTTGAATAGGTATTAGAAAACTCATTAATTTCTTTTTATACTTTAAGAAATTTATTTTTAAATATATTTTTATTAATACTATGGTTTCTGAATTTTCCCTCTTTGGTAAGAAACAAATTACATCTCACTTTGTAAAGCACATTGCCACTTTCTTGTGTGTCTGGATAGAAGTAAGAGTAGGTAGGTTTTGTTTATCCTCACTCAATCCTCAGATTATATATGAAGAGAATTAGCAGTGACAGAGGTAACTGTTTCTATGGGGTGTACTAGAACTTGTTTTTTTTTTTATTGAAACATCATTCCCTTGTTATATTATTCCCATAGTCTTTAAAAGGACTCTGTGAAATTGTCACTACCATGGAATTTTACCAAGTTGACAAGTACTGTCACATTTTCAACACAAAGAAGTTAATGCTATTTTCAAGATGGTTCTTGATAAAGAAATTTGAAATGCATTAAACTTGAAATTCAATGTTTTGAAATTGTTTAGACTTGAATATTAATAAACACATGGTCCAACATTATCCCAATGGTGTACAATATTGATGTCACTAGAAAGGCCATATGTTATGATGGTTATGAGAACAGATTTACTAGCTGTGTGATGACAGGTAACTTCTTGAATTTTTCTGAGAATTGATTTCCTCAAATGAAAAATGGCAATAATGTTTACATTACAGAGTTGTGACAATCACATGTTACAATGTTGATAAAGCTAACCAATGTACCAATGATGATAGCCATTAGCATTATTAAATATGATAACAATCATAGCAGGTAATTGTAGCAGGAGAAAAATTGAAAACAACCTGGGATAAGTTTTGGATGTCATTCTCATAAAAATTTCACCTAATTAGTATA
This sequence comes from Pedetes capensis, assembly GCA_007922755.1. Lineage (NCBI taxonomy): Eukaryota > Metazoa > Chordata > Mammalia > Rodentia > Pedetidae > Pedetes > Pedetes capensis. The sequence goes on along the minus strand of VMDO01022336.1, from coordinate 29,772 downwards.
AGGTAAAATGTAGTAATGAATTACCAATAGAAAAAGCTTAATGACTTTCGATAGTAAAATCACTATTTGCAAGTGCTATTTATTAAATCTTATTTATTTACTTATTTATTTATTTACAATACTTGGGAGTTAAGCCCAGGGCCTCACAAGTGCTCTAACACCAGGCTCTACACACAGACTATTTTTCATTTTTTATTTTGAGTCAGGGCCTTGCCAAGTTGTATAGGCTGTCTTCTGGCCTCAAACTCACTATGCTTCTGACTCAGGCTCCCAAGTCTCTGGGGTTACAGGTATGTGCCACTTTGCTGGCTTCTGTTTAGTTTTTGCTTGTTTTCAGGGATATTTTTTAAAGCACATTTGAATTGCTTTCACATATGAATTATCCAAAATAGCTTTCTCTGGATTTGTAAGTACAGAGAAACCATCTTTTGTGTTATGCTGTTGGTGATTGATTCCCATAACTTTGCATATAACTGCCTAATATTTTATGCACAACATAAATGTACTTCATTTATAGACTCTGCCGGAAAAACTGAATGTGCACGAATAAAACATGGTATAAAACATGTTTAGGTACATGTACATGTACAAACACTAAAGAATTGGAAACTGTAGGGAAGAATTGGGAGGAAATTGGCAAAAACTCCCAAACTGGGAAAATGGCATTTGAATATCTGGTTTGTAAGTTCGAAATCTAGGGAAAATGAAAGTAACTTCGTTGCATGTTTGTACAAAACCCTTCCTGATTGGACAATTGGGCTGAAAGCTGATTGGCTCAGGCCATTCCGTGGGCGAACTATATAAAGAGCTGCGCTGCTGGCAGCTCGATCCTTTTTTGGCACGGCCTTTCTGGCATCCCTTTCTGCGCCTTCTCGCCTGTTCCTGCCCGGACCACAGGTGAGGACTCGCCCCTCCCGCTGCTCTCCCCCAACCCTCGGTGAGGAAATAATGCTCTCCCACTGCAATCCTCAACAAGGAAAGGAACCTGCTCTCCGTCTGATCACCGAGGAAGCAACAGCTGCCTCCTCCTGACCACCGAGATGACCAACACAGGTGTTTGCCCCTGGAAGGCAAAAGCGCTTGAGGCTTTTCCTTTCTCCCATCTCCTCCGGGGTCCCAAGGGCCACGGGAGTCTGCGCCCCTCACCTGAGGGTCCCAAGTGAATTGTGTTTAGTATCTGTGTGCGCGGCAGCGCAGCCCGTCCGAACCTTCAGGCCAGGCCGGGAGGTGCGCGCCCCACAGAAACCTATTTTTTATACTAGAAAGTTTAAACAGTGATATCACTTCAGTTATATTTCTTCTAATAGTTTATGACATCTGAATTTTGTTTTCATTTCTTATTGCTTTCCTTTGAAAACTGTAATATTTTATCCAGTAACTTTCACTCAATCACAGTCTAGGGCCTCATCATGTCACTACTGAACTTTTGCCATAGTTTCAAAAAGGATGTACCTATCTGTCTATTCACTTTCTCCCCACATTTACACCAGAAATAAATTTCAAAACTAATTGTGGCACTGGCAATATCGTCTTATAAATTTACAAGGCCCTCAATCAGTTTCCTTAAATGCAACTTATTCCTCACTTCCCAGTTCTTCTCCTTTTTTTTTTTTTTTTTGAAAATCATTGTATTCTATTCTCACTAGGCTATTTCCCATTTGTCCATTGGACTCTGTCTTTTTAGCTAGCGTCCCACAGACTTAACTATCTTCCACATCTATCAATATCTTACCCATTTTTCAAAATCCAATTTAAACTGGGCAGCCTTTGTTCACTTCAGTAAGTCTTCCCTTATTTACATTAATCACTTAGTCCAAACTAGGTATGTACTAAGTATTTATAAAATACCAATATGGGGGAAAAAAAAACACTGACTTACACTTTCAATCATAATTTATAATTTTGTTTTTTCTACCCTACAGAATGCTGCAGGTACTTCCATTCAAGATGCAGGTTCTAGACTCAGACATGAAGTATTGTATAGAATGCTTGCCTCAGGCTTATGATGAAAATAACTATGAGAACCTCAGTTTTCTCATTAGTGTAATGAGAATATTAACAGTACCTACCTCAGTATATTTTGGAGATGGTTAATTGAAATAATACATTTGATGCAGAAAATACAGGACATATAGTAATTTATCAATAAATGTTAGGTATTGAGAATATAAGTCTTATTATTAGTTGTGTTCTTCACATATTAAAGTTATGTGTTTATATGTATATAAGCTCTTTTGTTTTCATTCCTCACCATTAATAATAGCATCTCACTTAGACAAAAAGTGCTTCTAATGTTTTCCTTAAGGTCAATTTTATTGATATTCAATCGTTTATCTGAATATAAATTGTTTCCAAGGTCACTTGAACATTGATTGTATCACTTAAGCATAATTGTAGCTTTAAATCTGAAGAAAACTGGCCTCACTAATTTCCCTGGATTTTCTCACATCTATTTAATAAATAAAACATCAACTCTAGAAGGTCTGGTTTGATCATTGTATTTTTCTTTTTTGCCTCTGTGCTATTCTTATCACCTCATGCTGATTTTCCTCCTTAGTCTCTGCTATCTCTACTTCCCTTGCTCTCACTCCATTCAAAGTGACTCATTGTTCAATGCTGAGATCTTGTCCCACCTCCTCCACAGGCTAATCTGACTGCTTTTCCACAGCTTTTCCACTGCTTTTCTTTTTTACTTTTCTCTAATTTCCTATTGCATTTATTTGGAATGAAGTTAATCACACCTTAGTGACTTAGATAATGTCATACCTTTATGGCTTGTTACAATTTCATGTGTTTGCTTTCAGGATAAGTTTATTAGACCCACAGGGTTACGTCCTTCCTATACAAGGAGTGTCAGGGCTTTCATGAAGTCTCACAAACAGGGTGAAGGGTTTAACTCAATTAGTAGAGGGCTTACTTATCATACACTAAGGCCCTGTGTGTTCAATCCTCAGTACCAAAACAGAAACAAAAACAAAAACAAAAACCTCGTGAACATCAAGCAGGAATTCCATAATCATTTGACAAACAGAGCTATGACATCATATTCACTTTTTCAGTATCCTAGCAAATAGTGACTTCTTCTCTTTTGCATTGGAAATCTGGACCCTCTTTATATATTTGTGCATTAATGCCAGGCAACTGAAAGTATGGAGTTTGAAACATGTACCATAAAATGCACTGAAAAATGCTATAATATTAAAATTATTATATAATTATAAAACATGTTTTTCTCCCTACCTTATTGAAGTTCAAATGTGCAATATGTTAGACTATATTCCAATTATATCTAGTTGCTAAATGTCTTTAAGTTTTTGTGGCACTAATGTTTAATTTGAGGTAAATGCAAAATAGTTTAAATGAAGCAATTCCAAACAAAAAATTACATTTAAAGGATCAGATATTAAATTTCTTACACAAATGCTAACATACACATGAAGATTGTCAGTCATTCTGCATTCTGTGCTTACTTTATCTTTTCAGACTGGCCTCTCCTATGTAGTAGCTACTGTCCACTGGGGATATTGAGTACTTGAAATGATACTAGATTGAATTGAATTGAGCTACAAATAAAATATACAGTGAATTTCAAAAGCAGTACAAAAATAATGTAAATGTTACCAACAGCACTCTGAAACAATGTTGTAAATATATTGAGTTAAATAAACTATATTATTTAAGTTAACCCCATCTTATAAGTTTTATTCTTCCTAATGTTGCTACTAGAAAAATTAAAATTACACAACTCACATTATGTTACTATTGGATAGAGGTGTTCTAGAAAACTAATATAAAATACACAGAAAACAACATAAAATTGGGTAGCTTCAAACAAGGCTGTTAGTCTAAGCCCTAACGGTAAATTGTGTGACTTTAGGTCAATGAAGTCAACTCATACCACTTATTTAAACATGCTAATATAAGGCAAGAGTGTCTGGGTGTGAGACTTAAAGTAACTTTATTTATCTGCGCCCAGAGGTTCTTAATCTGTTTCTATAAATCAGGGTCATGTTTCCATTATGAATATATGTTCTATTCACTTTTTCAAACCTCAGGTTAGCTAGATCTGGCTTTAGGAGACAATGATTGACATAAGTGCACAAGACATACCTGGTTAGGGAAAGAGCCGTGTTAAAACCAGACTACATGTGCTGTTAGAAGCAGCTGAGAGCCATGAGGACCAATAGACAAGAAGGTATTAAACTAGAGCAGGGAGAGCGTCCTCAGGTGCTGAGGCCTGAACACACACCGTCTTCTTACAAACCACTGCAAGGTGTCTTCCTAGTACTCTGTCAGGGTTTCCTTACATTATAAGTATTTTAACAGTAACTAAGTTTATAGAAGGCCTGCAGCCATAGCACTGTGGCTTCCAATCCTGTCAGATCTCAGAAGCTGAGCAGGGTTGGGCCTGGTTACTTCTTGGATGGGAGAACGCCTGGGTACACCAGGTGGTGTAGGCTTGGGAGAAGGACCCTGCAACCCACTTCCAAAAATCAATCCGACATTGAAAACCCTATGAGTAGCAGAGAAGCACTGAGAATACTGTTTTGGCTATTGTACTTAGGGTGCCTATGAGTCAGATACCAACTCGACGGCACCTAACAACAACAAGTTTATAGGACAAAAAAGCTACATGTATGTGTATGTAGATGTATACTTGCTTTTTATGCTTAAAATTAAGTACCAAAAAGATTAGGAAACAAATACAATTAAAATTGGCCATTGTAAAAACAATGATATTGCTGTGTATCCTAAGAAGCAAAGTGGACTTGTTCGTGCTGCTCCAAAACTAGTCATTGGGGCTGGCAGTTCCACCCAACTCAGGGCTTTGGGATGAATTAGTTCCCTCTTCCTTTTTTATTTTTATATTTCAACAAAGCAAAATCTTCCTTCATATGGCATGCTCTGGCCTTATGTAGGTCTTTACTTGGCAGAATATGGCATTTGTGTTTTGAGTCAGCCTTTGTTTCTAATTAGCCCACAAAAATTAAAGGAGTGTCTTGGAACACACATGGTCATGCGCCTCAAGCCAATAGAGGCACTAAAATTGTAAGATTTTTCATGATTATGAGGTAGCCTTTCTTTTAATAAGTGATTGATAATGGAATCATCTGAACAATATGGCCTTGTTGTTGCAGGGGTTTTTGTTTTGTTTTGTTTTGTTTTGTTGGTGGTACTGGGGGTTGAACCCAGGGCCTCGCACTTGCATGCTCGTCAAGTGCTGGACCACCAAGCTGCACCCCCAGCCCATTTTTTCACTTTTTGAGACAAGGTCTTGCTAAATTACACAGACTGCATCTGGTCTCAAACTTGCGATCCTCCTGCCTTGCCTTCCGAGCCACTGGGATTACAGGCGTGCGCCACCTCGCCTGGCTATAGTTGCTTTTGTTAGGTGCCTTCAAGTCCGGTTGGACTCATCACAACCCTCATAGGGTTTTCGATGGCTGAATTGGGATTGCTTTAGGGGTAGATTGCCAAATCCTTCTTCCCTTTTTGTGGAACTGGGGATAGAACCCCAGGGCCTCAGAGAGTACAGAAAAGCACTCTACCAACTGAGCTAAACCCCAGCTCAATATGGCCTTAGGAAAACTTTAATTTTGTACAGATACTGTTTTTTTTTTTTTTTTCTGGCAATAGGTGAAGCATTTGAGCTGAAACTAAATATTCTGCAAGTTAAGAATTGAATACTATCCTTTCCATTTTTATCTGTCACTCTTCTTAGGAAGAAAGGGTTGTGAAATATGGTAAGAAAAATCTTTTTATAATTGAATCAAGTGACAGAGGGTAAAAGATATTAATCTAACTATTGTGCTTATATAACAAATATTCATATCACTCAAGTCAAAATATAAAATAGTGATTTGTAATATTTTAAATAAAGATTGGAGATGCTGGCTTGGATTTTTAGATCCCCTTCTGTTTATTTATTTTTTCTATTTTTGAATATTTTCAACTTTAACTGTATCTAATCATAACTTAGGTCCCTTTACTGCAGCCATAGCACCCTAGCATCCCATCCCACCTGATCTCCAAAACTAGGCAAGCTCAGCCTGCTCAGTACTTGCAAGGGAGACTACCTGGAACTACTAGGTGCTGCAGTCTAGGGAGAAGGACCTGGCAATCCACTCTTGAAACAATCTGCTATTGAAAACTCTATGAAGGCAGAGATGTATTGACTGGGCTTGGCACAGTGCTGGGCTTGGCATAGTGTTGAAGAGTGTTTCATTCTGTTGTACATAGGGTCACTATGAGTCAGACCGGAACCAACAGCACCTAACAATAGCAACAACAATCCTTAACTTGGCTACTATTTCTATTAATTTTAAGAAATAGTCTTATTGGTAATATTTGTTGTTGTTGTTAGATGCCATGAAATCATGTCCAACTCATAGTGACACTTACCGGGTTTTCAATGGCTGATTGTTTCAGGATCACCTCAGGAGTGGACTGCCACATCTTTCTCTCATTTTTGTGGTACTGGGAATTGAACCTGGGACCTCAGAGACTGTAGAGCAGCATTCTACCAACTGAGCTAAATCCCAGCCCAGTAAGAAATAGTCTTATTGGTAATATTTAGAATTTAGAATACTAACAGTTCATGGAAAAATACATTGTTGAGGTAAGTTCTTTCAGAATTCATGAACTGCAAAGTTTTCTTCTCTAATACAAATAGCAGATCATTTTAAAATATAATTTGAGGTACAAATGGCAGTGCTGTTTATTAAGCATAGTAACTCACATAAGTCAATCTTTCAACATGACTCAAGTATTTGAACAATTAGGAAAGAAAAACCCAGACACCACAAAGGCCTTAACCCTAACTATCTTTGGCTCAGGTCAGCAATGTAAAATGAGAAATAACCTGCTTCTGGGAGAGATAATGATCAGCTTAGAAGAAATTGCCCACTTGACTTTTCTCACCTAGGTTAGCTTACTAAGAAGTAAATCTAGATTCTAATGCATAACTTAGGAAAGATGGAAAGGTGTCATATGCCCAAAAGCATCTCCTCATTACTATGCCAACATATCTGAATTTTCCAATGTTTGTATCTCAGAAATAAATTCTTGTTAGACTAGAAGAAATGCCAAAATAAATTAAGAGAGATAACTGAACCAGAAAGGATTAGATTAGATGCACTGTTTAGTTACAACTTAAACAATATTTTAGACTTGGAGATTGGTAAGAACATTTGATTCAAAGTTTTGCATAAGAACAAATTCCTATTCTTGGTGGAAAAGAAAACCAGACAAGCCATTTTATTTCATATAGAGATATATTGGTTGTCATTGTGAAAATGACCTTAGAGATAGCTATTAAGCCTCATTGCATTTCTTAATGTCCCTTTGGTTCTCTCATAAATTGAGATCATGACATTATGAGAGTATTTATAGAGTTAATACTTTCCAGTTCTCATCTGGGCCCATCTTTTGTTAGGTTTCTTGCCAGTACATAGAAGAGGACCATTTGGAATTTGAGAAAACATCCAGAGACTTTTTCGAAAAGCTATACTTTTCCTAAATTCATACTTTTTTATTAACAGATGTAAATTTGAAGGGGAAATACCATATACTATAAGCCATTAGGGAATAGTCTGTCTCTTAAGGATGACTTACAATTTTCATTTGAATGGCAGAGATGCTGAGAGCTTCAACTGAAAATTCATCTGTGCTCTAGATCTGAATCATTCCTTCCGTGAACTCTGCAGGCATTTTATGACAAACATACACACGTGTATGAAGTATGTGACCTCACTGGCAGTTATCTGCAATGTCAAGGGCTATTGGCAAATACCCAAGGATTGATTGACACATATCTTACAGAACTGGAGTTAATTAATCTGTCTACTGATTCCCAAATGTACCACAGGAAACAGAAAATCTGTTTAATACAGCAATCAATGACATACTGTGTGTGGTCAAAAGGCATTCACTATACAGCAAGATTAGATTTTTGGAAAATCTTATTCAAGAGTTTACATAGTGCTATTAAAATGCTAGAAGAGCAGAAGAAACCTGTTTTCCTAACTAGAAGAATAAACTTGGAGGGATCTTGCAATCCGTTTTATTATTACTTAAAAGCAAGTGGTAATTTTCTCTTGTAAGATCCAAAGCTATTAAATGATTAATGAAGGCTTGATTTCCTTCAAAAGTGATGTCTTTACCTCCATGACATTCTGCTATATAGAATGTTAAGTCCGTAATGTTATTTTCTAACAATGAGGTTTGAACAATCTTGAGAACTCAATTTAGATAATGAGCTATTTTGAAGGAAGAACATTGCAAAGAAAACTTGAATATTAAAATGTCAATGGAAGTCTTGATAAAAGCCAAAAAACAAAATGTCTGTTTTTCCTAAAAAATTATTTGTAACATGTAGACTGCACAAAAATTTTTAAAGAAAAGCATACCTCCTTGTTTCATGTAGTGTGTGACACTTTACATGCAATTTCTAAACTAGAATTGAGATGTTGTGTCCTTTAACAGAAAAATCTCCCTTGTAAATATAAGTAAGTATGTTTAAAACTTCAAGAGAGTTTGTAAATGCTAATGCAACAATCCCAGCCTCTATCCTGAATGCTGTTTTATTTCTTATTTTCCAAGTTTTCTATTACTATTATTCTTTCCCTGATGTTATGTAGTACACATTTGCTCTTTTTTTCAATTTCAAAAACTGCATAATTGGTTAAAAACCAAGGTAGTATTTTAAGTACTTGTATAGATCAATTTAAAGCAGATTGTCTCAGAAGGCAGCTTAAGCACTGAAAATTAAATTTGATGTAGTCTAGACAAGCTATCTTGATAATATCTTTTCCAGAATTTCCCATATTGCCTGTCTAGACTACTCCAAATTCCCCAGGTAATTGCATAATCATCTTCCTTCTGACCTCCTGAACAATGTGGAATGGTATTTCCCAATTTATAGTTTTTATGCAAATCAAAATCACTACGCTTCTGACAAAAGACCTTACTCAAAGACTCTGAATTTTAGTCTCAGGCAAACACTTGTATCCCAATCTTCCATCTCAAAGGAATTCAGAGGGGATGCTTCATTTATTTATTATTTCAATAGAGGAGATTCTGGGCAAACATTCTGTACCTCTCCATCCATACTCACCTTCCCACTCATGAAACAGCAATGAATAGTTTATGAACTGAGGATGAAATATGCTGTTCAATCTAATGAATGGCAATTTCAGAAAGGAGAAAATAACACTATGGGAAAATTAGAAAAATGCAGGGATAACATATGGAATTTTATTCTAAATAGCTGTTAAAATCATGTAAGCCTTAAATTTTACAAAGGAGAAAATTAAGATAAGTGCAGGATCACCAAGCCAGGGGAGACTAGTGACATAATTTATAACTTTAGATGAAGAGAGGGATATTTAAGAGGTAAGGTGACAGTTACTAACAAGAAAAGCAGCAATAGCTTTCAGTCTGAGATTCAGATTTATATTTTCTAATGGTAAGTACCGTTTTTTAGCACCTATTACCTATTAAACTGGCTGGGATCTAGCTCAGTTGGTAGAGTGCTGCTCTGCTCTGAGGCCCTGGATTCTTTCTAGCACCACAAAAATGGGAGAGGACCTGACATCCCACTCCTGAAACAATCATCCATTGAAAACCCTAGGAACAGCAGAGAAGCACTGACATAGTGCCAGGTATGGCATAGTATCTGCTAGTGTTTTGTTCTGTTGTACATAGGGTTGCTATTAGTCAGACCCGACTCAATGGCACTTAATAACAACACTACCTATTAAATAATGCTTAACTCTTACAATCAACTCTTACAATCATAGAAACTATTCTTCATTACAACTTTTGAGGCTAGAGCATAGATACACTAAAAAGAATTTTCTCCAGATCAAGCAGTTAATACTGAGTTGAAGTTGAACAAAAACTTCACAGTCTGAAGCCAGAGGACATGCTTTGAACAAAAACCTCACAGCCTGAAGACATGGACTCTATATTGGAACTTTCAAATTCCTGTAGCAAAAAATGTCAATGAGTCATGGTCTGCTAGGAGGGGTGCAAGGCAATTACATATAATACCTCAACCTCTCATTTAACATATGTCAATACCTAGCACCAAAGAGCCTTCAGCCATAGCCCTGTGGCATGTGATCCCGTCTCAAAAGCTAAGCACGGTCAGGCCTGGTTAGTACCTGGATGGGAGACCACCTGGGAACACCAGAAGCTGTAGGCTTGGGAAAAGGACCTGGCAACCCCCTCCCAAAAATCCATCTGCCATTGAAAACCCTATGAACAGTAGAGAAGCACTGACAATAGTGTTTCCCCTTTTGTACAGAGGGTCGCTAAGAGTTAGATACGGACTCGACAGCACCTAACAACAACAACAACAACAGGACCAAAGAGGCTTGACTTAGTTTTGCATGATATGAGACACAGACACAGAGAAGTTAAGGAATTTTTCCAGAGATCAACAGCTAGTAATTTGTAAAACAGCACATAAAGCCTGCTTTAACACCAGAATCCATGTCTTTTCTACTAAAGTGTACCAAGAGCTCAGTGTGCCTGACTCCATTGCCAATCACGTACAGCACAATTCCTGACAGGTGTAAAATGTGCAACATAATGTGGAAAGAGCTCTACAGAGCTATCTCCATAGTACAGAAAATTGGGACAATCATGCTAAGTCCAAGTTTTAGGACACCTGACTAATTACTGTAAGAAATAGCTAGGAAAAACTGGGCGAGGTGGTGCACGCCTCTAATCCCAGCAGCTCGGGAGGCGGAGGCGGGAGGATCGCAAGTTCTAGACCAGAGGCAGTCTGCATAATTTAGCGACACCCTGTCTCAAAAAGTAAAAAAAAATGGGCTGAGGATGCAGCTCAGTGGTCCAGCACTTGCAGAGCATGCAACCTCGAGGCCCTGGGTTCAACCTCCAGTACCGAAAAAAAAAAAAAAATAGCTAGGAAAGTAGCAAAGACAGAATGATATGATCATAAGGTATTAAAAACATAAAGCACATACAGTCACAAGGGTCACGTGCATGAACTTATTCCTAATATCATCAACATGAAACATAAAACTTAAGTAGGACTTCTTTTCCTAAAAATCACCTTTTAGTTAAAACTCTTAGGTATGTCATCATGGACAATGAGTATGCTTGTAAGGATGAGGAGGAGGAAGGATGTAGTGAGGGAGATAAGCTGATGTAGCCTAATTATCAAAATTGATGAGTCCTAGAGAAAGTGCCTTAATATTCCCTGGTTCATTAGGATAAAATCACAATTGTGTTTAGAACCCACACAGCCTTTCAGGTGCTTTCTTAAGCAAAGAAGATACAACACACATGATCTATTTCTTACCTTTTGAAACAAAATAATTGATTCATACTATTTTAGGACACCTTAAGAAAATTTAGTGAGAGAGTCTAGAGTTTAAGTTATAATGAAGTGGCTAACAAGTCTTTCAGATTCTAGAAATATTCCCTGAACAAATCCTTTATTCATTGAGCATTTCTGAATTCCAATTTGGAAGAAAATTCTGTCACAAGTGATTTTCTTCACCACATAAACACTTGTTCTTCTTAGAATTTAGTACCAAAGTTATTAAAATATTAAAATTGAAGCTAATTGATAAATCCAACACACTGAGCTGCTTTTAACATTAGCAATTTATTTTAACTTTTACATAAATTTATCTAATTAATTCTCTCACCAAATTTTCTCAATAAAACATCTTTTATGAGCAGTAGAAAAATTAAAGGAACATTTTTTCTTTCCCTTGCCAAAATAATAACCAAAAATATAAAAGCAAAGCTTAGCTGAGCAAGAATAGGTATGTGAATAATTCAGGTCCAACTTGAGACCAGATCATCATGCACATGTATTGTATCTTTTCTTAATTTGAGGCAGAAGAAAACAACTGGGTGGCAGACACTTCTGGTTGAGGATGGAAATGGAGGAGAAAGCTGGCAATACCCAAACGAAGGAGAAAACAGTGCACATTCAGCCCGATGACATCTGCTGCACTTGCAAAATGGATTGGACTCTATAATCCAGGGTGAAAACAAATGTTTTCTTCCTTCCTTCCTCCTGTTCCATAGTTATTGTTGAGTGATGGTCTCATTCTTTTGTATTCACAGATTAAAATTAATAACAGCATCTGAATTTGAAGTACTTCCCACTGAATAGTGAACCAGAAACTAAATGAGCTGAAGAAATTAGTAATGAAGCATTTGAATAGGAAAGGGTCATGGACAAAGCATTTTTAATGCCAGCTTTACCTCAGGATGATGTCCAACTGATATGTAGGTGCAAATTGGATGAAAAGCCCCAGTTCCACAGGCATACAAGTGAGTCTGATTATAAGCCTTCAGGACCTTGATGAAATTAGCACATTCTTTCTGTAAGACAAAAGGCAAACCAGTAAGTTCTAGCTGTTACCATGACTGAGGTATCCCTAGGGTATTAAACAAGCTGAAACAGATTTCTTTTTCATCCCTTTTCCAACTATTTTAGGGCTTATTTATTATTCTATTGTTTTGCTCATACAATTAGACACCATAAAAACAGAACTTCTTACTCTTTGTGGGGGACAAATATAATATGTCCTTCCATAACTCTTTCATTAAAACTACTTCTAATCTATTTGTAAGAAAGTGGAATAAAAGTTCTAGATAACCAATAATCACAGATGACCTTTCCAGAAATGAAGCAAGGAGAAAATTATTTAAATAATAAATTACCTAAACAAGATGATGGTAAGATGTTTCATGCAAAAATCAGTTTTGAGTTTAGTTTTAGAAAACAAAAATAAAAGGTAATATGAAGTCAAACCATTAGTAGCCCATTTTGAAAATTTCTAAGTGAGTATCGATATGCTACATAATGAAAAGTACAAAGAAAAATTTTCTTATTATTGGTTATGGACTTTCTTAGTATTTTTGGTCTCTACATGAAATTAAGAACTAAATATGTAACAAAATGCAAATAAAGATTGGAAGCTAACAATAGTAAAAATGAAGCAGGAAGACAAAACAGAGGACTGGGTTTTTCCTGGTAGGTCTTAGTGTACTCTGTTCTCAAACTATTCTCTTGACCTATGACATTTCAGATGTAAGCTCAGAGTGCATTTGGACTTATGTGGTCAGTTGGAGCTTATAACTGAAGTGTTATAATAGTTTGAGTATATTTCCATATGATATTTTTATAATGTATTTGCAGTTGAAGATTTTGGTCTTACTCCACTGGTGTCTAAAATAAAGAGCGACCAACCAAACCTTAACAGAATAATTGACATTTAAATTCAAGGAACTGCTATTAATCATAACTGATCTTTCTAAGATGAAACCTGATTATGACCTTTGAATAGACTGTCATAAAGATGAATTGGACATACTTAAAGTACGCCATGGCATTTTCAGTTGCATCACATGGCTGTGAAAGCTGGACCTTGAACAAGGGAGACAGGAGAAGAACTGATGCTTTTGAATTATAGTGCTGGACACAATTATTGGATATACCATGGACTGCCAAAAGAACCAACAGATTTGTCCTAGAAGTGCAACCAGAGTGTTCCTTGGAAGCAAGAATGGCTAGACTGTATCTTACATATTTTGGACATGTAGTCATGAGAGATCAATCTCTGTAGAAAGACATCATGTTTGGGAGAGTAGCAGGTCAACGAAAAAAGAAAAACCCTCCACCAGATGGACTGACACAATGTCCACACCAATGGGCTTAAACATAAATAAGATCATGTGCCTGGCACAGAATTGGGGAGTGTTTCGATCTGCTGTACATAGGGTCGCAATGAGTCAGACTGGACTCGATGGTACCTAACAACAATGACAAAGTAAAATATAAAAATTTCAAGGTATGACATCTCATGCTTTCCTAACGTGATGAGTAGCTTTGTGGGGTAGTAACTAAAATAAACATAATTTTTCTCATTGTTTTGTTAAGTAGATTCTAAGTCTTTCTTTTGTCTGGTAAAACATTAAAACATAAAATTATGCTCTGAAAACAGCTGACTTTGCAAGTTCTGTATGAGGAAAAATTTTCCAGCTTAAAGGGTTTATGCATCTTCTTCATTACTCACTTTGAACAGGTGACATCCTAGGTAAAACTGTGAAACAGATAAAAGGTCATTTACACTACTCTTGGCAACAAACTGTCCTGTACAGTTTCTCCTCCTTCCCCTTGAGAACAGGGCATGAATGCTTGGGCAGAGGAAGGAGCTGACGGAAGGAAGCAAGGGAAACATCTGATAAACTCATTTACAAATGATCCATTCATGAGTCTTACCCAAAGGATGTATTTATACTCTTTTAAAATTTTTCTGTCATTTGTAAAAAAGTCATTTTCAGGAAAGTTTTACTTTGAAACATGTAGGTGGCCACATATTCTGCTTTTACATGAAGATAATCATCCCTCATTGTGTGCTCAATATTATCACATTCAAGATGATAAATAGTGAGTTCCAGCACCATATGTCAAAGTCATGATATTGGCTGTGTATACATTGGTAAGCAAATGGGTATTTTAGTAAATAATTTTGGCAGACTCAGATGGATGTCTTATTCATTTTAGAAAAGAACAAAACTGCAGTTTGCCTGCAATGTTTATAAAGATAAGCATGCAATTTTGTACACAAAATCAAATTCTCTGGCTTCATCAATATCACCTAAGTTTCTCCTAGAATTTAAGAATAGAACTTACATCTCTATAACAAAAAAAGGGAAAAACAATTATGAATATGAATACTTACCAACACAAAAGAAGGCTCATTCCACCTTTGCAACTATTATGAATCATACCACAGATTTTATGAGTTCTTTTTTTCCTATAGATTAGACAGCTAATTGGCAACTTATCATTGACTAACTCTATCCTTCCTAGAAAACTAGCAGATTATAATGAATGCAAGAAAAACTCTCCAAGCTCTCCACAAAATTACATCTCTCTGAATATCAAAATTTCAATTTGTTCTCTATTAACTGTTAAAAAGGAACCACTACAGTATGACAACTATTCTACAGAGCTGCTGGAATGAAATCAATCAGAGAACTATAGCTGTGAAACCTGGCAAGGAGTTCTCCTGAGAATGCTGATAACAAGGGAGTCTATCTGTGTTACAAAGCAACTAGACCCGCCCTGTTGGCCTAAGGCCTAGAATGATCTCCCTCATTTCCTCACTAAACTCTCCCAGTTGGCAGCCAGTTGTACTGTTGCCATGCCCGGGGGGGCTGCCTCAATATTATTTTGAAAGCGAAGGAAGGTTGATGAAAATAGAATGGGGAGCAATTTCTTGGGCTTAGAGGGTAAAAAAGTGGTTGAAAGGAAACAAAGACATGGAAGGAAATACTTTCAAAATTGGTTAAAAATAACCAAGAGAAGAATTATCAACAATAATAGAGAAGGAAAGTGAATTGAAAGAACTGGACAGAGAAGAACCAAAAAGTTGAAAGAGACATGTTAGCCATTATTTGTTCTTAACAGAAAGCCTACATAAAAGAGTATCAATCCTGTCATTCATTTGCCTTCATTCTCTGGTTTGTTGCTGCCAAGGTTTTCGAGTGTTCCAAAACAGGATATTCATTTTATTTGGAAGCAGCTTGGACATTCCTCTAAAAAGAAGGAAGCATGGCAGCAAAAGGAAACACACTTCACACATTTCTGCTCTGGGGAGACAGAAGAAGAGTGTTTCTGACCTTTTCCTGAACCATGACGTTTCTTAAAACTCAGAATGTAATGTACTTCTTGGCATTAAACTTCTGCACTGCTTTGCTCAACACTGGCGGATTTACAGCGTAATAAAGACAGTGTAATCAGTTCAAAATGAATTCATTTTTCAAGCCTTGATCCTTTTTGGAATTTAAATTGACATACACAGACGAGTTTAGCAACAAGTTGGCTTCTCAAGAGTTAAGCAATCTTATCAACCTCTCATTTTACTGAATTTTACTTCTGATCAACAGCATCATGAAATTATTAGTTTAGAAGTAAAAATAAAGGCAGTTATAATTCAGTAAAATCCAAGGCTACACCTGAGGTGCAGTGACTCATCAGCCTCAGTAACCACTATTTACACTTATTTTATAAGGGTTTCTAGTCTTTTTATATCAAATGGATAGAGAAAGTATGCACAAAATACTAGCCTGAAGAAATAAATTTAAGAAAATATCTATCCCAAGAAAAAGATAGAAGAGCTAAATGCACTGTGATTCAAAAACAAACATTACAGATATGGAACACTGATTAGACTGTGTTACACAGACTTTTCCTGGACGGTTACAAAAATAAAGTCCATCCATCTGTCAAAACAACTGCTCCATGCATAAAAATTAAAACATAGTTGAGGTGTTTTTAACTAACTTCCGATCATTATGCTTTCTACAAAAGAATATAATTTACCTCCAATTCCAATTACCTCCTTTCATGTTCTTAAATTATGGATGGAACAGAGAAAATTTATTCTAAATAAAGAAGGAAGAAAAAATGGGAGAAGAATGTGAACATGAACAATTTCTATTTAAATATATTCAGTTCATGATTAAATCAAACAACTTGTTCTGGTGCAAATATAAGTCAGCCCAAAATGAATGGGTATAGGAGAGTATTGCCTCCAGTCAGCAGGAATTCAATTTAAATGAAGAAGAAATAGCCTCTGTCTTATTAGTAGTTTATATAGAAATACCTTAATGTAAAATTTAGCAGCTGGGAAAGCAAAGGAAACCTTTTCTATCATGATGAGTGGATACATTTCTGCATGAAAATCCATTAATAAGCTTAATTCCTGAAGTTAATCTGTTGACTTTCTTTTTCTCTGGTCAATTTATTTGGCAGACTGGCTGAATAGTCAAATGTTCGTGCCAAAGCAGTAATCTGTGAGATTGTTCCTGTCACTAACTTTATCCTTCCCTCTATTTAAATTGTTCCATACTTATCTGGAAATAATGTTTTGTCTTTAATTTTTCTTTTTACATTGTGCTATTACAGCTGTGATCTGATCATCCATAATCATGTCTTTCTGATACATCAGCATTCACTAACGGATATTAGAGATCTCTTCTTCAAAGAGGCATATCTTCTAATAAAATAACATACAGCTAAGTTCTAATTATCATATTTCCCATCTAGTACTGAATTTGAGAATTAGAATTTTTTGTTGTTATTGTTTTGAGAAAGTATCTTGCTTTGTAGCCCAGGCTGGCCTAGAACTCATAGTCCTTTTGCCTCTGTCTCTGCCTCTAGAGTGCTGAGATTACAAGAATGTACAACCATGCTCAGATGGACATTTTTAATACCTACCTTTTAAAATTGTGAATAGGCTACTCTATCCATTTGGCAAGATATTTTTACTTTCACTAGGCAGAATGAGGACATAATAAAATCAATTGTCCTGTGCTTTTTTTTGTTTGTTTATTCCAGAGATTTAAAAAATACATATTAATTCAACAATGACAACGAAGTTAGTATTGTTTCATAGCTAGCAATCAAATATGTATGTTCATATTGATTTAACGTAGATCACCATTAAACTGATGACAATTAAAAATAAAATTCAAAGTGGCTTGTGTATTGTGATAAACTAAATGAAGACTTAAGTGTCTCAAATCATTTTACTGATTTCAGTTAAGTGCTTAATTTGACTTTTTTTACTGTTCTAGACTGACTATTCTGAAGTTCTAGAAATATTGCTAGAGGTTTTATAAATATTTTTCTTTGAAATTACTTGAAACTTTCAAACTTGGTCAAAATGATTATACATATTGGCCTTATAGACCACAATTGTAGCAAAAATGTACCAGTGCCATTGTCTTCTACAATTTAAAGGAAACCTGAAAATTTTAACTACAAAATTCCATGTGGAACAGAGCATCTTGTAATATTTATTTTTAGGATATTTTCTTTCATATTGTACCATCTATCTAATTATCCCATTTTTATTAATCATTGCCATTTGATTGTAGTACATTATACATATGTGGCACAGGCTTTCTTCATCTCAGGTTCCAATGAATGAAAACAATTATAAAATATTATGTGAAATTTGCCAAAATATGTTTCCTGTGAATCCAGGAAAGCTAATATGTAGTCACAATCTTCATCCTGATTTCCGAATCATATTCTTTCTATTCTCAGATTTATGTAATATGTCAGGTACTTAGTGCTCATTTCTTAAAACAGCTAAGTCAATGATTCACATCAGCCAAGAAGAAATACATTCTAAAGATATTAATTGTGGGGCTGGGCAAGGTGGCCCACACATGTAATCCCAGCAACTCGGGAGGCAGAGGCAGGATGATCACAAGTTTGAGATCAGAGGCAGTATGCAAGTACGCATGATTTAGTGAAACCCTGTCTCAAAAAATTAAAAAAAAAATAATGATCTGGGGGGTGCAGCTCAGTGGTACAGCACTTGCAAAGCATGCAAGCACAAGGCCCTGGGCTCAACCCCTATTACTGCGGGAAAAAAAAAAGATATTAATTGTGGCCAGATATATGATTTTATCACAACAGAATTCATTACTGAAAAAAAGACAAACTATATCTTTAAACACATATGAGGATGAATAGAAGAGAAGCTCAGATTTAAGAAGAATGTTTGCTTTTGTTCATATACATGCCTCTGTTCTACCATCTGCATTATTTAATATCAAAAATCAAAAATTTGCTTGCTTTGATTAGAGTCCTTAATGTCCCAAGTACAATTATTAATATAAGATGTTCTCTTAACATATTTTCTAATAAATGGAGAATCTTTAACCAGGTGTAGTACTTGTGAAGTAGCCACTCATATATCATTGATAGGTTCTGTCCAGTTGGTATCTGATTCATAGCAACCCTACGTACAACAAGCAAAACAGTATTGTTAGTGCTTTTCTTATATTCACAGGGTATTCAATGGCTGGTGGTTTTTTTTTTTTTTTTTGATGGAGTGGGTTGCTGGGTCCTTCCCCTAAGCCTACAGCACCTGGTGTTCCCAGGCAGTCTCCCATCCAAGTACTAAATAGGCCCGACCCTGCTTAGCTTCCAAGATCTGACAGGATTGGATGCCACAGTGGTATGGCCATAGGCCTACTCATGTATTATTGTTGTTGTTGTTGTGTGCCGTCGAGTCGGTGTCCGACTCATAGCGACCCTCATAGGGTTTGCAATGGCTGACTGTTTCGGGATTGCCTTGGGAGTGGATTGCCAGGCCCTTCTCCCATTTTTGAGGTGCTGGGAATTGAACTCGGGGCCTCAGAGACTGCAGCACAGTGCTCTACCCACTGAGCTAAATCCCAGCATACTCATGTATTAGACTTGGTCAAATACATGTAGACATTTGACAGGGACAGTCCACATGTTTGCTCTGTTTTTTCTATCTTCTTTAAGAGCCTGAAGTTCATTTGCCTCATAAATAGCATTAAACCTAAAACACTAGGAAAGAAAGAAATAATTTTTACAACATAAAAACTGTTGAAGGTAAGTTAAATGTGTAAAGAGTTAATAAATTATTAAACCACCTTTACAGGGCACTATTATGACTGACTTCCTTCTCCTCAAAATTCATACCTAAATCCTAGCACCTCAGAATGTGACTGTAGGAAGACAGGACCTTAAAGTTACTAAGTTAAAATGAAGCCCTGAGGGTGCAGCCTCATCCAATCCACTTGGTTTTCTTATGTGAGGAAATCTGGACATTCAAGGAGCCATTTGGTAAGAGAGCATGGAGAAATGACCCTGTGGAAAGGCAGCAAGAGGGTGGCCATGGCAAGCCAAGGAAGGCAGCCTCAGAAGATACCAACTCTGCAGACATCTTCATCTTGCATTTCTATAACTATGGGGAAATAAATTTCAGTTGTTTAAAATCATTCCATCTGTGGTACTGTGTTATGACAGCCCAAAAAACTAATACAACAATGAAGAGATAGTGGGTATGTTGGTTATTGGAAAAGCCATGCTGCTTAGTTAAAAGGTATTTATATTAATTAATGTCTAAAATATTTTTGCCAAACAAAACATATATAATTCCATAATTTCACTGCCAGTTAGTGACATAGTGGTCTTCTGCTTTGTATAGAAGTAGATATAAAGAAGAAATTTCAGTTGGGCATGGAGACACCTGTAATCCCAGCACGTGGGATTATAGTAGGGTAAACACAAGCAGTGATAACATGTTAAGGTGAGGAGAAGAAGAAGAAGAAGAGGAAGAAGAAGAAGAGGAGGAAGTAGTAGTAGTAGTAGTAGTAGTAGTAGTAGTAGTAGTAGTAGAAGAAGAAGAAGAAGAAGAAGCAGCAGCAGCAGCAGTGGAGGAGGAGGAGGAGAAGGAGGAGGGAGAAAAGAGGGGAGGAATAAGAGGGAGGAGAGGAAGGAGAAATTTTTTCTGGCATATTTTTACTAATTACTTCTTCAAACAATATCTCCATATTACAATCTTCCCCAAAATACCCACACTCATATACACTTGCATATGTGTGCATATATGTCCACATACACATATATATTAACTTATAGAAACAGTGCCTGCAGCTGTAGCCCTGTGGCATCTGATACCTTCAGATCTCAGAAGCTAAGCAGGGTCAGGTCTCTTTAGTACTTGAATGGGAGACCTCCTGGGAACAACAGATACTGTAGGATTGGGAGAGGGACCCAGCAATCCACTCCCAAAATATCAATCCGCCATTGAAAACTCTACGAACAGTAGAGAAGCACTGACAATAGTGTTTCCCCTGTTGTACGTAGGGTCGCTTTGAGTCAGATAACAATTCGACGGCACCTAATAACAACAAAAATGATACAGTTACAGAATAAAATTAGAAATTGGATCTTGAAGTTTTAAACTTTATTCACATTTATTAATATTTAATGAAAAGTTTACTTACTGTAAAATATTTACACTTGACATATTTTCAAATAAGAAAAACATATGTCAGTGGAAATGAAGTTTTAATTATAGCAATAGCATGGAGACAGTTATTTGTATTAATCTGATACGTTAAGTGAGTCAGATGTGCATTAGAATTACTCAGACATCTTCCATTTGCTGTATGACTCTCAGAAAGTTACTCAGGGGATCTCTGAGCACCAGTGTCCTCACATAAAAATATGATTAATGATACATCCATAAAAAGTAATTTGCATGATAGATAATATATATTAACTTGCAAACATTTCTGAAAATATTCAATTATCTCTTTATTTATTTGAATATTTCCTTCCCTGCTTAATTCTCACACCATTCCACATACTTTGCCATTCCACATATTATGCCAAGAATTCAAAATTAAGTGTTCATTCTTTCTCAAGACGTTTTTAAGGGAGTTTGAATCCATGCTTAGGGCTAAGCAGAGGTGGATTTAATAAAATTGATTCTGAATATTAATCTGAGCCCATTTCTATCATAAAGAGAAATTACATTTTCCTCATTAGAATTTTCATGAAATTCTAGTTCTTCAGCAGGTAAGGACTATAAATTATTGTCATTCTTGTCATCAGGTGATACATGCAATGGCTCACTGTTTCAGTCAAATCACAAATGTAGAAATTGCTTCTCAATAACTGTGTTGTTGTTGTTGTTGTTAGGTGCCGTCGAGTCATGTCCAACTTACAGGGACTCTCATAGGGTTCTCAATGGCTGATTGTTCAAGGATTGCTTTGGGAATGGATTGTCATGTCCTCCCATTTTTGTGGTGCTAGGGATCAAACCCAGATCCTCAGAGAGTATAGCGTGGCGCTATACAAACTGAGCTAAGCCCCAGCCCTCTCAATAACTGTAGAGGAATGACACTATATTAATTTAAGATGGAATTACCTCTCCTAGAATTATCTGTTCTGAAAGTAGGTTAAGGTTGCTTACATAAGAAATGTGCATTAGATTCACTAGGCAAGAGGCAAGGCACAACTCCAACATTCCTAAGGCTCTGATGAGCTGGCTACCTTGTTAGAACTGGCCAGCACCTGGGCCTGGAGTTCCTCCAGCTTCCCCCCAATCTCATTCTTCAGTTTCCACAAGATCTGATCTCCATCCTTCTGCAACTCCATGGCAAAAATACCATCCTCTTGTTTGTTGTCATTGTTGCTGTTAGGTGCTATCGAGTCATGTCTGATTCCTAGTGACCCTCATAGGATTTTCAATGGATGATTGTTTTGGGATTGCCTAAGCAGTGGATTGCCATATCCTTCTCCCATTTTTTTTTTCTGCGGTGCTGGGAGTTGAACCCAGGACCTCAGAGAGTGCAAAGTGGTACTCTACCAACTGAACTAAATCTTAGACTATCTTCTTGTTTAGATCACTCATATCCACCTAAAGGATGGTGCAGGTAGGAGGCACTGAACAACAGGTACTGGTGTTCATTTGTCCAGTTTGTCTTACCTAATGCCAACTTTGGTTCCCTACAGCAAATTCAGGCCTACTTCCTATGTCAGAGACAAGTAATGTTCCATTGATTTCTTAACCACATCCTGCTGCAGAATGAAGTCTCATATCCATAATAAAATACTTTCTGTGTCTGAGCATCATGGCACACACCTGTAATACCAGCACTTGAGAAGCTAAAGGAGGAGGATGTCAAGCTGTAGGCTAGCCTGGCCTATATAGCAATATGCTGTCTCAAAAAAAAAAAAATCAGTTTTTTATACCACTCACACAAGTTCTGGCCTCTGATCAAATTCTTATGATAGAAATATCTAACTACAATGGAATAGCTCACCTCAATATGTATGTAAGGAGAATATGGGCTTGACCTACTTAAAATACATATACACAATCAAGGTTATTACTTGACAATTTTATTTATTTCTAAATATGATAGTTCCTCCTTTTTAAGTGCATATTAAATGCTAGAATCAATAAACTACATTAATTTTATAACATTTCAAAAACAGTATTACTTTTTAGCATTGAATAAATGCATAATACACACACACACACACACACACACACACACATATATGCACTGATACAGTTTATATTTAATAACATGTATAGCATATAGTGTCTACAGCCATACCATTCTGGCATCTTATCTTGTCAGATCTCAGAAGCTAAGCAGGGTTAGACCTGGTTAGTACCTGGATGAGAGACCCCCAGGGAATACCTGGTGCTGTAGGCTTGGGGAAAGGACCTGGCAGCCCACTCCTGAAACAATCAGCCATTGAAAACCCTATGAATAGTAGAGAAGCAGGAAAACAATGCCAGGCATGGCACAGTGTCAAGTAGTGTTTTGTCTGTTATACATAGGGTCTTTACAAGTTGGACCCAACTTCATAGCATCTAACAACAACAGCAGCAACAACAACAAAGCATATAATCTGCCGTGTCTGTCATCTTGTCATCCTGTGGGGACTTGTGTATTGCTGTGATGCTGAAAGCTATGCCACTGGTATTTTAGATACTATCAGGGCCACCAATAGTGGACAGGTTTCTGCTAAGCTTCCACGCTAAGACAGACTAGGGAGAAAGACCCAGAAGCCCACTTGTGGAACTATTTGGCATTGAAAACCCAATGAATAGCAGAGAAGCATTGTCAAATATAGTGCTGGAAAATGAGTCTCCCACCCTCACCAGGCTGGAAGTCATTTAAAAAATGATTGGCAAAGAGTTGTCTCCTCAAATTAAACTTGACCTTAATGACAGGAGTGGAGTAAAACCCCCGGGACCTTTTTATTTTGATGTGGCATGACTCAAAATGTGAAGAAACATAGTGGCTGCAACAATGGGCTCAAACATAAAATGACTGTGCGCGTAGCAAAATGTTCTGTTCCGTTGTACATAGGATTGCTATAAGTTGGATCTGACTCCACAGCACCTAACAACAATACCTATAGTAAAGATATATTTGGTGCGTTTAGTACTTATTTGAATGTACTAATGAGAAGCTTTGAGAATGTTTTACTCTTAACATATTCTCAGTCTCAGAAAATAGTGTCAAAGTTTTTAGAGATAATATAATTTTTTGGATCCCACTTTCCTTACCACCTTTAAAAATACACTAAGTACATTTATATTAAAATTAAATGATATAGACAGTACTTAAGAAAACTTTCATGATGATTTACAAACATGAAGTGATATTTTTATTGCTATAGTTTTGATCAAATTAGAAAAACAGTCAAATCTGGCCACCATGTATTTGTCTTGAGACAAAATATAGCATCTATAAGGAAAATATTACCAGATTGAGGTTAAATTTATGACACAATGGTCAGGGTACCCTAAGAAATAAATAAAAATCCATTTATGAAGATATCAAGCATGTAAAAGATAGAATATCAATGACAAACATTAGATAATAAACTACATGTCAGTGGGGCCTGGAATAACTTGTTAAGTATGAAGTCAGAAGACATTGGCCATGATCACTTTCCCAGGAGAACTGTCCAGACGATGCTGATGAACCTTATAGAGTATAAAATGCCTACTGTCATCTAAAAATATGTGCCATGATGTACAGATGAATTACGATGTCCAATCAAACCTAAATAATAATTTGTTGACATTGGCAAATATTTGATCTTCATTTCGGCCACTTAAGAATGTAACTGAAATTTCTAAAAGGATTATAATTCAAAATCTTTAAGCCCTCTTAAAATTTTTCTATAATGTCTTTATTTCAAATGCTAGCCTTATTTTATAAGGAAAAAAATTACTTTTAAATTTTAATCCTGAACCTAAAAGTATTCCAACAATTTAAGTTCATAGATCTGAAACTTGGTCCATGGCAATTCAGACATAATTATCTTCCTATGTTGCTTCATCAGTTGTTGTTGTTAGGTGCCATTGAGTTGGTATCCGACTCATAGCGGCCCTACATATAACAGAGGAAACACTATTTTCAGTGCTTCTCTGCTGTTCATAGGATTTTCAATGGCGGATTGATTTTTGGGAGTGGGTTGTCAGGTCCATGTTCCATGCTTCATCAGTAGAATATATTAATTCAAAATATGAATAAAACCCAGTTATTAAAATAAATTTAATGGCAAAATTTCATTTTCCATATAACTTCTTCCTGACACATGAAACAGGTTAATTTAATTACTTTGTAAAGAAATAAGTACCAAATAAAAATCATCTAAATAAGCTAATAGAAGAAATTCATTGAGATCAACATCAGGTATGTATTAAGCTCTAAGTGTTAGTTGTCATTATTATGACTGCTGAATGCTGAATTTAAGCTTGTTGTTGTTATTATTGTTAGGTTTCATCAAGTCCAGTCTGCCTCATAGTGACCCTATGTACAACAGAAGGAAGCACTCCCAGACACTGCATCATGCCCAGCACTGTGTCAGTGCTTCTCTGCTATTCATAGAGTTTTCAATGGCTGATTGTTTCAGGATTCCTTTGGGAGGGGATTGCCAAATTCATGTATATGAAACCAAGTCCTTCTCCTGTTTTTGCAGTGCTGGGGATTGAACCCAGGGCCTCAGAGAGCACACAGCAGCACTCTACCAACTGAAGTAAACCTTAAACTATAATCATTAAATTCAACTGAATTCATATTTATTGCAAAGTAGAAATTAACATACACAGCCACGGGCATGTGAACATCAGCATTCATTTCCATGACATTTAATAATAAGTCAAGACTTTTGTTGGCCTTTATCAAAAATCAATTATCTGTATAATTGAAGTACCATCAAATTTCATCATGGGGTTATATTTAAAAGTGAATTAACTAACTTTATCCTTCACTTGTGATATCATCTAGAACATCCACAAAAATCATGATCAATATTATTAAGAAATGTAAAGTGTCTGTGATTTCACCATGCTCATAAAATAGTAAGTCAGCCTGCCATAGTTTCCTGGATATTTGCAAAAGATGTGTGTCTCTTGGGTCAGAGAAAAAGGACTGTTGTAGCCAGAATATCAGCATTTCTCATGTGATTCCCTTTGGGCAACGTGAAGAGGACCAGATGACACCTACACATGTAGTAGGTTGCAGCATAGAAGAAGAAATGTATTTGCATCAACTTGAATATTTTTAAATGGGGATAGCATGCTGGCTTTTAGATCTTGAGAGATATACTATGTTTACTGCACCAGACAGTAAGCATAGCTGCCCTTTGCTCCAAAGGAGCATGTTGTCTTTATTTCCCAAGGCCATTTGCAAGCCAGGTTTTTGTTTTAGAGAAAAACACTATTTTGCAAGTCTCTTAACTATGTAAACATCTTTAAAAATAATCTGACTCAAAGGCAGTCAGTGCTACTCTTCATAAGCTGTGAGGAAGTATGAGAGAATTAT
Organism: Pedetes capensis; assembly: GCA_007922755.1. Classification (NCBI taxonomy): domain Eukaryota; kingdom Metazoa; phylum Chordata; class Mammalia; order Rodentia; family Pedetidae; genus Pedetes; species Pedetes capensis. The sequence continues at coordinate 3,570 of VMDO01022336.1, read as the reverse complement.
ACATAAGGATTTAAATCAACATCATGATTTTTGTAGTTTCTCAAATTAGAAGACAACTTTAGGTACTGAATAAAGTTTGATTGTGACCTACTGTGCAGAGAAAAAAAAAAAACACCTAAAAGTTGATGTCAACTTTGACCTTTCAAAAAGCAAATAAAATTCAAGGGTTGATGTGTGCATTTTGGAATGTACTGCAATTTAAGATGCATTTGCAGCTTCAAATTCTCAATCACAGTACTTGGCAAAGATCAGTGAGGTCCGGTCCTGCAATTTGAGCTGTGGTGAATTTGATAGATATATTATAATATGTCATAGCAGTAAAAATGAGTAACAGCTAACAACAACAACAAAACCCTCACAATTTTGAAAAAGCCCAAATTTCAGGTGCATGATATTATACTTTGAAATCCATCCAGCAAAAGGAATGTTATGATAGTCTGCTTTTTCCCCCACTCATCTCAGATGGTTGAAATTTTGATTTCCAATGATGTTCAAAATATTTCTAGCAGTCATACGGTTGCCATTTGGTTTTATTGAAAGTTAGTGCAAAAAGAGATGGTTTAGTAGGATAAACAAAGAAGATTCAGAGAGCTATTGATTCAAAACAGATTCTTTTACTACCTTAGAAGGAATTCAGTTTTCATTTGCAAAATAGGGTCATGGAAGTTAATCCATCAATAGAAATGTTATTATGAATAACAAAGTGGATTTTAAACCCCAGGAAAATATCAAAAATGAAAGTAGAAAGTAGCAGTCAGAATACAGATATCTAGATAGTATTTATATTATTATTCATGTTTTCTTTCTTAATAACTCAAGTAAAAGCAATGCAAAAGTACATGAGCATTTCATTTCTCTATTGATACAAATGCTAGAGTAATATTAAGGCTCTGAACTTACTATACCAAGACAATGTGCATATTAACAAGATGATATACTTTATATCCTCTATATCCACTTCTGGGCTTGGATTTAACTCAGTGGGTAGAGCGCTGCGCTGCAGTCTCTGAGGCCCTGAGTTCAATTCCCAGCACCACAAAAATGGGAGAAGGACCTGGCAATCCACTCCAAGGCAATCCCAAAGCACTCAGCCATTGAAAACCCTATGAGGGTCACTATGAGTCAGATACTGACTCGACGGCACATAACAACAACAACAATATCCACTTCTACAAGAGAAAAAATGTAGTTTTAATTTTCAGCACACAAGGTGTCTGCATGTGCATGCTTATGTGTGTATGTATATACATGCTTACACAATAATAGCTATTATAATAACCAATAAATGTCATGCATCCTATTTAGTGTGTGTGTGTGTGTGTGTGTGTGTGTGTGTGTGTGTGTGTGTGTGGCAGGTTGCAGATTGCCTCTTTACCACAAGTTTCATTCTTTGTGGAATAGTTGCTCAAATTCCATCTGCCTTGTTAATGTGTATATTCATTCATCAGTCACCAAAGTAATGCTGTGTTGGCTCTTCCCAGCTTTACGGAAAATGAGACTACTCAGTGACAGGAACTACACAGGTTTAATACAATGTCATGTCCTCACCTCCCAGTGGTCATATGCTTCTAGCCATAGGAATGAAACATTCCCTCACCCAAACCAAGGAGAGCTCACTCTTAAGGTGTATAAATTACTTAGTTTCTTTGCCTGACTTTTCCTATTGGATCTTTTGTATCTGAACTGGATGCTGAGAAGACAGTACTTCCCCAGGATGATTTGTTTAAAAGTACTTTATTTCCAGAGGACCTTTTGAAGCTGGGGTAGGGAAAGGGTAACCCTCACTTTAGAAACCAGACAGAGCATGCAAGGAGGTTGCTAGTTTACTTTTCTGTAAATGTTCAGGTCAGTTCTTATTTTGATTACAATTGTATCTTGGAGTCCTGATGGCTGCAAAAAGCACTCAAGCCTCATTCTTGTGGTTTCCAATATTATGAGAACTCTTTTAAAGGAATTACCTTCCATAAATCCTAGCTGACTACTATTTATTCAAGATACAGTGCAGAATTCCCATCAAACTGTCTATGTGTTACTTGGTAAATCAGGTATTGGATAAAGAAAGAAACAATATCAAGAAAAAAAACCTTTTTCTCCTTATTTTTTTCTTCCACATTAGTTATTTTAATTTTTGTTAAAACCAATAGAAGTATTTGTTTTCTTATGTTTACAAAAAAGTTACAAATCTTACAAATTATCCAATCGCTATTTCTAAAATCATATATATAAAGAAAGAAGTGAAAAACTGTATTTGTAAATTAAAGTCCAAAAACCAACAAATGTCATACATCCTCTTTAATTGCAGTGTATATTTAAATTGGGATAGGACCTAAGTGAGGCTACCTGATAAGTAAAATGAATCTTAGTAAAATGCCTTCTAAATGCATACATCTTCAATAATAAATCAACAAAAAGTAACATTAAGTAAACAAAATGGGTTACCAGATAAATTGTATAAAATATACTTTGACATTATGTAGAACTAGACAGAAAATACATTTTCCTTGAAATAAAAATACATAAAAACTATCATATTCTCATTTCATTAAATATTTGAAGAGAATTCAAAATCCACAGCCATTGAATTGACTTAATGCAGAATGTAAAGGAATAGGAAAGCTCAAGTATTTTATAATACTGTACTAATACACTGATTTTTGAAAAGATTAAACTACTGTGGTCATACCATTAGGCTTAAAAAAAAGTGTTTCTCTCAATACACCTATTTCTGCCATACGGTATGTGGCATAATCCCATTAGGATGTTTTAAGAGTCTTTACTAAAAGTTGCTATGACATGGTCAAGTGTCATTAGTATATTTTATCAGATTTGGCAACCTCTACCTGCCTTAGTTCCTTTTCATTTAGCTCCACAAAATCCATAAGCATTTTCAATAAGCCTGGAAAATAAAATAAAGTTTCCTTGCTTTGAAAGGGTACCTCTGAAGTCATGATTGTATTACCCACAGAGCACTGTGGGATCACGAGTTTATTGCAGCTGCTGAACTAACTGCATGTAGGCTAACAACAAAATTCCTCAGTTGTCAGTGTGGATGAGAGAGAGAAAGGGCGAAGTGGGGAAGGTGAGAAATTTCCATAAAAGATGAGAAAGATGCACTGAGATGAATAATTTTGGAAATCACACAAATATAAAAGAGTATCTGCAATCTTAGCAATTGAATAAACTGATTCAATTATGAAATCAAATGTCCTCCGTACTTGGCTTCTGTGCTCATTATCAAATCTAGATAATTTGTTAAACAAATATATTATCTTCAATGTTCTGTTTAAACAAAATTCAGAACAATGCAACACTGCTGTGATCAGGAGCATTAAAGAGGAGCGAACTACTTTCATTCACAATGTGTTCATATAGAAATTGTCCATATAACTCTAATACATATGCCAATGTAATAATAATGCTCAATATTTCATCATTAATATTGTTAATAGCTAATATTATAATCCTAAATCATGGCACTTTTGCCTGTTTGAAATTTACAGAAATTCTGTGAGCTGGTTACTATTATATTCATACTCTTGATGAGCTCATAAACTGTATGTTTTTTTTTTT